>VXBR01008250.1:29965-43102 GCA_013400215.1 Cisticola juncidis
TTTTTTTTTTTTTTTTTGTAGTTACCAGAGGTGTTTTTGTTTTCTTTTGTTTTACCACATGCAGCTGAGTAAAATTACAGACAGAAGACTGAGTCAATAATATGTCTGGTGACTTAGTGTTTCCATTTTCATATACTGAATCTAAAAGACACTTGCTTGGTTCTGCTTATGTCAAATTATTATGATATGTCTTTCAGTCACTTTCTGACAATTTCCACTGTTGTCATAAAATTCTTAGCAATGTGAAGGGTTGATAGAGTAATATTTTCAAAAATAATTAGTGACTGTTTTTTTTACTTTTTTGTTTGTTTGTTTTGGGTTTTGTTTGTTTGGGTTTTTTGGGGGTTTTTTTGTCTGTTTTTTTTTTTTTTTGTTTTTGTTTTTTTGCTTTTGAGCCTGTTTCTTTTTTGAGTGACTGTGGCATAGTACTGTATTTTCACACGCATGCAGACAGCAAAGGTAATACTTCAAGGGAAAAGTCCTATTGACTCTAACCAGTTACCCACACATTGCACCTTCTCATCCTGTGGTCACTGATAGATCTTTGGGTTTCTAACCACTTTGTTATTGTAGCTGTCTTCTTGAAGATTTTTATCTTGTCATAGAATCATAGCATCATTTAGGCTGGAACAGACCTTTAAGATCATCAGATCCAACTGTTAACCCAGCATTGCAAGTCCACCAGTAAACCATGTCTCCGAGTGCCACATCTAATTGTCTTTTAAATATCTGCAGGGATGGTGATTTAACTGGTTATCTGGGCAGACTGCTTATTTGACAACCTGTTTGGTGAAGAAATGTTTCTTACTATCAATCTAAACTTCTCCTGGTGCAACTTGAGGCTATTTTCTCTTGTCCCTTCACTCGCTACCTGGGAGAAATAACCAACATAACCCCCCACTGAAACCTTCTTTCAGGTCTTTATAGCATAGATAAAGCCTCTCTGGGTGATGCAGGTGAAATTTAGGTCTTCAGCCTGACTCCAAATTGGGCTAGGTGTAGCATTTGGGAGAGGTAGATGTAGATTTTGCATATCATTGCTGTTCTAACAGAGTTGTGGTACCCCAGTAATAGGTTTCCAGGTATTACCAAAAAAATAAGTCAGTGCATGAATTTGGTTTTAGCTCTGTATCTAACAACTGCAGAAAAGTGTAGCGAGTGCAGTAATAGACTCTTACAAGACACAGTTTCACCAGATCCATCACAGGATGCTAAGCAAGTTCATTGTTTGACATATCTTTATTAAAATGCAAATTCTGGCATTTTCCCAAGCTGGCAAATCCTTTTCACTCAACAGTGTGAAGCAATAAAACTCACACAGCTTTCTTCTGAGATAAAGTAATATTGCTAGGGTAATTTGCAAAAAACAGTAAAAAAAAAAAAAATAAAAAAAAATCAATCCTGGATAAAGAAAAACCATCAGCAGATCCAAAAAAGGAAAGTGGCTTTTAGTGTTGTTATTCTCCTCCCTTTCTTACTTATTAATCAGTACTTTCTCAGGACTTTTGCTGTCCAGTACTCACCTTCATGTTCTGCAGTCATACCTCATAACAAAATGTCTCAAATAGTGTCCTAAATGTTTGTAACAGTGGGTTACCAGTATAAACACTCCAGCTCATCTGTATTTGAATACAATTTACTTAAATGGAAAGAAAATGCACAGTTAAGTTGTGAACTGAATGAAGGCAAAAGAGGAATCATTCAGTAAAAAAGGAACAGTGTTTGGCTAACGGTGTGGGCTCTGAGCTACTCAGCATGCTGTGTGTAAGCATGTAAAAGGTGATTGCCTTTGATCAATTAGTAACTCTGTTAGAAAAACCTCTTCTTGCTGTTGAATACAACGGGTTGAATTGGCTTAATAGCAATAACAAGTTGTTTAACATTTAAAAAAAAACAGACATGTAAAAAGTTATACAAGTCAGGTAATATCTAGTAAGTCTAGACAAAATTAGGTTGTATTAAGCATAAGTAGAGACAGAGGAATAGTTACTGGTCAGAAAGTCCCTATTTTATAAAGCAATTAACAGAACTAGAGGGAAGTACTTAATGCCTCTTAAGCTGTGCAAGGGTACTGTTGTGAAGGTGAAAAGGAAATTAGTCCTCAATTCTGGGCTTATATGCCATGATAAGATATAAAGTAGTGCCAATTAGTTATAGGTAACATGAGACTAACTACCTGGTATGCACTCCTGCAAAATTATACAGAGAAATCAAAATACTAGTATAATGCTAGCATCAACAAAAGCTGATAAAATATTAATGACAGAAAAGAAACATTGGACATCTTTTTTAGGATGTTTTCATTACAGAGTGTGCTGGATTGTTTTAAAAAAAAAGTTATTAAGATGACCTGGCTTTGTCTCTGATTTATTTTTGAACTAGACAGTTGAGGGATTTACAGCTGCCAACACAGGAGCTCTTGGACTCTTAGCAAGCTATTCTGAAAATGGAGAGTGAATGGAAGGTCTACTTTCTCTTGCTAAGACCAAAAGGATTAAATGAGTAGTCTTGGCTCTGTCTGCCTTGGCAAAGAGCCAAACAGGATTCAGAAAGTGTTTGGATGACACATTGTAAAAAAGGAGTAATGTTGTAGCTAAACATGTAATATGCAAGAAGGTTTACTTGTACCTCCAGTGACTGCTCTAATATTTTCAGAGCCAGAAAACATAGATGGAGAAAGAGCTTGATTTAATGAATTAGAACTTTATTTTAGCCATAATGAACCAAACTTTGACTTCAGTGGAAAGGCTTAACTTTCAGAAGAAACAGCTTAATATTGGGGCTGAAATAAATCACCTGCAATTTTAATAATTTTAAATAGGTGAAAAAAACTCCTGCAGGGTTCACCTAATAAAGAAGAATACCCTAATCATATGTTTGTAGAATCCAACATATTTAACAAACATTAAGAGTCTTAAGTTGTTATATTCTTTTAAATTGGGTTTATGGGGACTATATTTCATGCTCATTCCCACTCTCATGAAAACATAACGTACCCTGGGATAAACCATTTAGAAAAATGAAATAAATTCACTTTTAAGGTGGTTTGATAAAACTGTCTGATGGTTTCATAATGAAAGTTAATCTCCATTTTCAGGGCAGAAGTCATCAATGCAGTCTACATATATATACATGTTTAAATCATAAAACAATCTTTGAAAAAGAGGGCACAATATTTGCGAATGTCTCAAATAGAAATGGTATACAGAAATCCTAAAACATTTGTATTGTAAGAAAAAGCCAAGTGACAGGTTAGTCTTCCTTGAGATGGAAAATTATACTTGGCATGCAAAATGGCTGCTTTTCTAGAAACAAAACAAAACAAAAAAACCCAAAAATAAAAAATCCAAAACCCCACTTGTTTAAAATGTAAGGTCTAAGTAGTCATCACATGATGTGTTGGCAAAATGAGTCAGGTCTACAAAGTTTATTTTTGTTAGAGAGAAATCAGCTATTTCCTCAATAATGGGTGTAAAAACCAAAGGAAAACAAAATCAAGGCATTTAATCTTTAATCGTCATTACTGATGTCAGATCCTAAGAAATTTTTAAGGTATTCAAAGTAGAAATATAAATCCTCAAACTATAATTTCAAGTCAATTAATCCTCTCTTATTTTTATCAAGACTCTATGCTTCTCATTCCAACTTGAATGTCTGTAAAACGCATCTTGAAATTTGAAAGAGGAACAGAATTAGCCAAGGATAATATGCCCTCATTTCTGCTAGTTCCTTGTAATCCATCAAAAATATTTCTGTAAAGGTTGATTTAGCTTAGAGAGTGTTCTAAAAAGTTACAATTGATAATGACCACATACTTGAGTGCCTGACGTTTGGAAATGATGCATATAGATATGAATATGTATGCCCAAATGAAATGCATTTATTTTTAAATTCTCCAAAAGTTATATATTTATATAGCTTTTGGAGATGTTGTTATACTTTTGGTAAATCTATTGTAATGTTAATATTCTGTTATAGGTTCAAAAATATGACAAAGTAATGGTCCTTGTATTTATTGTTTTATGACATGAACAAAAAAAAATTCAGTTTTGAGTGTTGAAGGTCTCTTTAAAGTTCATGTTCATCCTCTATACAGTTCCAATTTTCTCTTTACCACCACCTTAGAGTTCAGCAAAAGTAAAGAACCTTACTTGTGAATGTTGAAATTTTAGAGACACAAAAAAATATAAGATGTTTATTCCTGAAGAACTGTCTTTTTCCTAGAATGTAGCTCTTAGTTACCTTAGGCACAAGAACTTAGTGTGTTTCTTTTTAAAAGCCTTATATACGTATGAATTTTATTTTGTGTATACCTATTTTTCAATTATACAGTACAGAATGAAAGTAGTAGGAGAGTCTACTATCAGTTTTTATCTTCATGTTTCAAATCCATTTTTTCTTCTGCAGTCACACAACTAGCTACTGTCTCTGACTCCTTTTTTTCTTCTAGTTTTTCTTTCTTCATTTCTTTTTTCCTTTTTTAATCTTAATTTATTATTATTCATTCCCTTTTTCTTTTTTGTTTACTTGTGGCAGATGTCAGTACTTCTGTCATTAATGTATCTTCTGCAAGAACAGAAAAAGCTTTAGTGTTTTCCATTCGAGTTACTGCTTTGTGTTCATAAGGTTATTTGCAGGTATTTTTAATGTCTCTTTTTCTATAACCCAGCAGAAAGTTTGTGGATTGTTGTCATGGAGTACATGTTAGTCTGAAGAAACTCAAAAAATTCAGTAGGAAGTATGGAACATTTTAGCCGTACAGGAAGGCGATGAGCATTATTATGAAGGTTAATCAAGAATAAAGCCTTAAAAAGAAACTCTCTCTTAATCACTATTTTTGCAGATGATAAAAAGGAAGCCAAAGAGATGAAATTGACAAATGTAGCATATAATGGTCCTTCTTGGAGCAGTTCTACAGGGGTCTCATTAGTAGACATTTTAGTACAATCATTTTTACCCCTGTGGCTGTCACTTCAGAGTACTCAGAAAAGGTGGCTGTAGGAGCTAATCACACTGATGCCTTTCTCAATTGTATTTTCCTTGTAAAAATGAGACACAGGAGAGTTAGCAAGTTCTAATTGAAATCAGAATTATCATTGCCATGGATGGCGTGCTGTGTCTGTAGGGTATGTTTGTGCCAGTGGAAAATTACCTTTTCCCCTTAATAAGTTTGGAAGCTTTAGACTTAAATGTAAAGTTGTGCTGAAGTCAGTATTAGCATACAGTTTTTCTGCTATTTTCAATACCATTTTCATCTGACTGAGCAGAAGTACAGTTGTTAAGTCATGTTTAATATTACTAACTGTGGTTGGTAAGGGGAGGGACAGACTTCAAGATGTGCCATTTGTGTCGCAGTTTAAAGTTTAAATGGGCTCTCTCTTGCATGTAATTCCTTTTCCTTCAATATTCCTCGATTTTTCTTCAAAAATAATTATAAGTACTGTTTGCAGTTTAATTGCCACCTTGAGAGACACTAAAAGACCTCCAGTGTTCTTTTTTTTTTCTTTTAAGACCGGAGCAAGGTTTTACAATGGCATCTTAAATTGGGGGAAAATCTCAATTTTATTCAACTTCAGAGAAGTATCCTCTTGTATTGATCCATCATATAGATACCAGAAAATAAACAAATGAAGAGAGAAAAGAGATTCCTGAGCTTTCATTCCTTCCACCACTGAGATTTTGTGATAGTAGTGGAGTAATAACTTGCTGTAGCAACAATTAAAAATATTTCTCTTTTCCTGTTGTAAAACAGGAATGTATTAAAAAGAAAAACAGGGAAAGAAAAATATGACTTTGAAAGTTTTGAGCTCCATTAGGGATGTCTTTTGATTTCTGTTCATGTCCTAGAGCTTTCTAGATTTGAAAGACTTTATGGTTTTGAAGAATTGACAAATTCCTAAGAGGAAGGTAAAAGGAAGAACCCCATCTTAGTCTACGAGTAATTGGTGAAGCCTAATTAAACTTTAAAGTATTTCTCCCTGAAAGAGCATGGTATCACAGTGAAGAAGACATAAATCTCTGAGAAAACATAGGTACATTGAATCATACTTGGATTTTAGTTCCCACTTTTGATTAGTTGAGAAAATGGAGGCCGAACCTTAAATATCTTTTCACACAACATTTGAGTGCGTGTTTAATCACTTTTACCTGTCTTCTGGTGTCTTAAAATGAGATTTTAGAGTTTGAAATCTGTTATACCATGTTGTTATCTTTTGAATGAATTGTTGACTTGTTAGTTATTGCCATCACTTAACATCTGAAAGTGAGGAGAAACCACATAATTGTTCCTAAGATTTAGAAGCCTCAAAACCTTTCAGTAGATTAAGGAACTGTGATTTTCTGATATAAGGTAAAGAACCCACTACAGCACAGCAGCAATATGTCACTGTTACCAAGCAAAGACATGCTTAAAACTGAAAAAAAAAAATAAAAAGAAATTCTGTCAGAAGGCCATCAACAAAATTGATATTCACTGCATGTGATTCTTGATAAAGCTGATCGTTGAAGAGAAAGGGTGAAGTTGTTCCTTGCTGAGCTAATTGTAGGCCTTTAGACACCACCTACAATGTGTCTGCTTGATCCATGATCCTCCGCATCTTTGGTCAAGGAAACAAAATAGTGTTATGGAATAAAAACTGGGATAGCACAGAAGGGGTTTTGAGTGCTTCCAGTTATACAAAATGCTATTGAGGCAGCAATAAGCAGGGAGTCTGAAAGCAGGTAGCTATAATGGAAACTATTTTTCAGCTTTAACTGAAGCAGATGCTATCACACGTTTCGTGATACTGACTTCAGAGGAGGCTAGCATAAGAAGTGATTAACCCAAGAGGTTATACTGACTGAGGTGAAATTAAGGTCAACAGAAGTACAATAAATCCTCATGTTTCTTGAATGTCTAAGTCCAAGGGCAGATATTCTGAAGGGTTTTATTTTTGACCAGGAGAACCTTTTTTATTTTTTTTGGCAGGGAAGCAGTATTGTGGTCATAATTCCCTAAAGTTTTGCAAGTGTGGGGGAACTGAGAGAAGTAATTCTAAAGCTGAAGTCTGTAGGGATAAACATATTTTCCATAACAGTTGTTGTAACTGAGTCATAAGTGTTTGTCTTCAAAGGGAATACTTTTATAACTATGAAAAACTTTGATTTTAATCATTTTAACAAGATTTAAGTCAGAGAGAGAAAAAGGAAAAGATACTGAAAACAAGATATAAGTTAGTACTTCAGGAGGTAGAAATGAGAGAGAGAAAGAATTCTTGATCTCTTTTCATACTAGTATGAGAAAAGTATCAGAAAATGATCCAAAACAGGTAGGAAGGAGCTGAAGAGAAGAAATCAACACAGAAGACTGCTGAAACTGTTTCACTTTTATTGACATTATGGATGATCATGTTGATACTGAACTGACTTTCTAGGTCATTGTCTGTCTGAAAAACTAAATAACCTCCAGACTAATTTGGTTCATTTATCTGACTAATCAATTGTCTGGTTCCCTCAGTGAGTGCAAGGAAAGTAGCTGGTTTTGTTTTTTTTTTAATCCGCTATTTTTTGTGCTTTCATACTCTGTTCTTCTATGAAGGTGGACATGGTGAGAGAGATATTTGAAGCAGTTCTGCTACTGATAATAAATTACCTTTCCCACTGCCTCCTCATATGTTATTCTGAAAGCATGAACAATTAAGAAAGTAAATACTGAAGTGCTAGTAAGAACTATAACATTATTTCAAATAAGAAGGAAGAAACTACATCGTTTACAGATTTAAACGTTCAAAACCAAAATATTTTTCTCCTGAGTTTTTTCTTATTTTTGTATTAAATTGTTCTGTACACAGTAAGAGAAAATGCTGAAACATCTTTGCTATTATATTTTTCTCTTGATTTTTTTTCAAAGAAAAATTAATGTTTTCATAGAAGGTTTTATTTATATCTAATGGTGTCAGGTTAAAGATGACGGGCACAAATATCATGGCATTGCCGTTGAAAGAAAGAGCCACAGACTTATGCCACATTCTTGTTCCCAAGTTACATTCATTATGTGCTTGATTTTTGCATGCTTAAACACTTTTGTAAGTAGGACAGACCTCAGTGTAGGCTAACATACAAGATTTTAATGATTTTTTTTTTCTCCCTCTCATAATAGTTCCTCATTGTAAGAATGTTCACTGAACAGTTGGGACTATTCTTTATCTAGAAAAGTAGATATTTCCTTCCTTTCTCTCTCTTTTTTAAGCAAAATCATGTTGAGAAATTGTGTTTGTATCATACACCCATGAATATATCAGGAATGGGCTCTTTAGTTTATAGCAATTTTCAATTTCTTTCAGAGACTAAGTAAATTTCAAGAGACATTCCCCAAGCTTTGGATAAACAAACATCTATTATAAAACTACGGTGTGTAATGTGTATTGCTAATGATGCTTTCAGAGGGCTGTCTCTCTTGGAAAAAAAATCGTAATTGTCAGGATCACATTCAAAGTGAAGGAAGGGACGGCAGCAAAGGACAAAGAGCCAGACTCCACTCTACAGCTCTATATTCTGTTGATGCAGATGTTGTAATTCATCTTTTGAGTCAATTACCCTTCTGGTGGCTTATGGGGAGAGCACAGTCATTAATATTTCCAATAAACCTGATTGTAGTCAGATGAAATTTCAAACAGATTTCAAGCGGGAAAAGAAATTAGGTCAAGAGAAATAGCCACCACAAATTAATGAGCCCACTGATAGATAACTTCACCATTAGCATCACTACTTCCATAAACTGATCTGATGGTGTAGAATTAAATCAGACACTATTTCACTGAATAAAGAGAAAGTACATTTTTTCCCTTTCTTTCTTTTTATACACTGAAAAGTGTGCTGCTGGAGCAAGCAGAGTATAAACATTTAAAATCCTTAAATATGGGGAGTTTGATGTGGTTCCTTTGTTCTTCTATGCTTTTCTATGTGCTAAGGCATTTTTTTCTGTAGAGAATTCATTGCAGGTCTGTCTCATAGAAATATATGATACCTGAGTTGTCCAGGAAGAGGACAACACCAGGGCTGAGAGGAGCTCTTGCTCTACTATTAAAAACAATCAGTGCATGTAGAAAACAGATCATAATTTAATGTGTGTGGGGTGTGTGCATGCACATACAGTGAATTCAACATCCCACCGTTATTCTTCATACACTGAGAAGTCATCTCAGCCCCAGATAAATCATAATACCCCCTGTATCTGACATATATACGTACACATGTGCACACACATGGAGTATACACAAATAGACCAGAACAATAGGCACTACTATTTTACTGTCTTTATTATTTTAGTATTACCTTTTTCATGTCTTTCCAAGGCAATTAGTTTAGCATCACTTTGTATAGAGAGGAGATGGAAAACATGAGTACAAACCCATGAAACATCCTGAAGGCTACATTACCCTGTAAGAAGTCAGGTGGAAAAGCTGTGTTTCATGTTGCTTCTTACTGTAGTGTGATGAATCTTTCAACACCTAGAAAATTTTGTTTCAGTCTCAAGGAAATTTATAATGTAAATATAATATTGCAACTGAATATAGGCAACCCTCTATATACTAAGTATTTAAATTTAAAAGTACAGTGTGATTGGAATATAATGGGAGAAGACTCCAAAACCCGCCAGCTTCAAGCTTCAGAATGATTCTTGACCATATTGACCAGATTTGTTAACAGCACACATTGCTAGTAGTTAGCACTTAATCACTATCAATCATCCCTGACAAGCTTCTTTTAAATTAGTTACAAGTGTACAATGCCACTGAAGTGATACCATTTTAGTTCATACAGATAGCTACAATCCATCAGTCCAGGGAACAACTTGAGAGGCAAAGCCATAACAGAGTCTTTCACCTTCTTTGCTCCTCATCCCTCCCTGTGAAACACCATCAGTGTTCTGTGTTCCTCTGCCTCTTGCCCAGAAGAAAATTGGGTGATCTCAGCTTCTCTTGACATTTATTTTTGGGATGAGGACTTCTTCTGGTTTTGCAAATTCTGCAGGATTATTCTGGTTTCGTCAGACACCCTGCTTGCCTTCTCTGCAGGATTATTTTGGTTTTACCAGACATCATTCTTGCCTACTCTGCATCCTTAGTTCTTATCGTGCAGAGTTTAATACTGGCTCATTTTTTATGCACCCTATTTGTGCCACTGCATCACAACTCCATCTGTGTCTTAGCCAATTATGGCTATTATTTATCCATTAAAGCTGAGCTGCACTGCAAGATGTTGTTAATGTTTTCACAACATGTGTGGAAGTATGCTTATATACTGTACCTGGTTATGCTATTTTAGTGTGCTCATGTCTGTTACAAGAAAGTAAATTCCAATTTTCTTACTTAATAGACATCTAATTACTGCATGCAACCGGTATGATTTTAGTCTACAATAAAACCAAATCATGTTTGGAAGCAAAAACATTTTAATATAGCTTAAAACTTGGTCCCATATATGCATCAAAAAGGTTAAATCTCTAGTCAAGTTCTAGTTAGATTCAATTTATGTTTGAAAGGAATGTCTTATAATAAATTACTCAAATAGAACCTAAGTGGTGTATTTAGAGGACACAAACTGAACTGCTTCTGCAGAAGAAAACTCAGATACATATTCTGAAAAGTTAGGCAAGTATGGATGTTATTCATTACTTTGAAGCATGAAGTCTAGGTGGCAACCACTGAGTTTAAAACAGCTCAGTATCACAAGAGTTTACCTGGATCACAGTCAAAGGAACCCTGACAATCACAAAACTGTTCTGATTATGTCTGTAGAAATTGTGTTCACACAATTTTCTTTTTTCTAATATCTGTTCATCTAAATGAGTAAATTACAATTTTCTACAGGTAATTTATTTGAAAAATCAAGAAGTTTGGAAAGATCTTGTCATTGGATGAAGTAGGGAAAATATTGCTAAATGTATTGAATGGTGCTAATGATATTGAACAAGCTGAATCGCCTGTAGCATTTTTGAAGACCTTCCAAACAGTGTGAATAGGTTAGCTTTGTATGCTTAGGAGACAACTTGAAATCCCTTGAGGCAGCTAAGCAGCAGATCCTTTTTGGCTGTTACCATGTTTGGCTACATTGGCATATCATATCTTTATTTACAATGTAGCATTGAGCACTGCAAGGCTCCAAAAAACTCATTTGATGAGGTTTTTGAAAGGGTTTATAGTTGTTCCTGTACTCTGTGTTAGAAGAATGAGAGAAATACTAAAAGAGGTCAGAACAACAAAATAAGTATTGGCAACTTTAGAAAATCAGAACTTTGGCAAGAGGTCTAGTGCAGCATTCAATCAACATTGAGGACTTTGAAAGCATTAACTTAGCCATTTCAACTTCATGAACTCTAAGCCCATTTGATTTTAAGTTCCTCAAAAATTCAAGGAAGTGGGAATTAGGAGAAAAAGAGAAAAAGACAGAAAAGATGTAGAAAAGGATACACAGAGCTACCAACTCCTGAGTTTCAGTAGTGCTCAGCTGTTAGAAATTCCAGGAGGAGGTAGGGTCAACAAACGTTTGTCATGTGTTTGACCTTAAATACACCTTGGCCTTCCTGGGCCCATCCTCTAGCTGGGACTTCTGGTCACTTGTCAACTCTGGGGTTTTAACCCAAGCTCCAGGACTGGAGTGTGAACCATTGCCTCTGCTGTGCCAGTCACTGGCAGCCATGGCAGGATCTGAGGGGCAGGGGGTGCAGGATGTGGCATCCCCTGTCATTGTGCCTGTGGCATGGTGTTTGGCAGGGCTGCAACACAACCCCCAGGGTCCCGAGAGAACCAAGCAATCGCCCTGGGTCAGTGTAGAAAGGAGCGAAGTGCAAATCTGCATGCAAATCCGAGAAATCCTTTGTTACTGTAACATGAACACAGAGCAGGGGCGAGGATAGGGATCAAAGGCAGGACCGTGGGTTTTAAGGGACAGAATAAGGGCTGTGTTTTAGGGTGCAGGGGTCAATAGGGAGAAGACCAGGGAGTGACACAAGGTGGGGAATGTGAGGAAACCAATGTGAGGAAACTTATATAAACAGACCAAAGAAACCTGGAAGAATAGGGGATTTCCCAAGGGGCAGTCCAGGCAGGGGCTGGTACTAGGCAAGATTGACAGAACATCCGGGAATAAGGGGTATGCATCAGAGGAGAATGACAACCCACTGGGTGGATACAAGCCAGGCTAAACCACCACCTGGGGGTGGGAGGGAAAGGGAACAAACCAAAGGGTAGTGAAGCACAAAATTATACACCACTACAATCACTCTACTGAACCAGACCTGAACTGTCCCTTTCCCCATACACATGCACCCCAAAATGAGACATAAAACTTTCCAATCTCTTATAACCACCCCATGGCTCAAGGCATTGTCTGGGACATCAGACAGGATGCCTTTCCTGCAGTGGCAAGTGTGAGATCCTAATCTTGTAGACAGAGATGAAAGGAAAGAAGAGTCTCCAAAACTGCAGGTAAGGTGTGATGCAGACCAGAACCTGAGAGGAGGGTTCATAAGCTGGTCTTTCAGCTGCGGTGACCAAAGAGTTCAGCAGTTTGGTTGGTGATTTCTTTTTTGTTTACAGTCTATCCATAATGACATGCAGACTTCCTGCCACATTTCTCTTCCTCTTCTCTCCCTTCTGCTTTTCTCTCTCATTTTCTTTCTTTGAGTATGGGAGATATGTAGAGTGTTATCCTTTTACTTTTTATGCTAGGATAATGTGGATAACTCGTAAGGTCTCTCACAGGAACTCAGGTCAAAGTTAGCAGAGAATGCTCTGGTTAGTTTTGAGTTTCCTGGTTCAGGATGAAAAAGTAAATTGTTGGTTTCAAATGATAGAAACTGAAAATTGGAAGTCAGCTGCAAATCAGCTTAGAAAATAGAAATATTTTATAAAAACACTTGAGATTTCTCTGCATATTTTGGGTCTGAAGTGGAGTCTGATCACTTTTTCCCATATGATGAATGCCTGGATTGCCAACCACCTCCTGATTTGGATAATCTGCTATCCATTTTAAGAACATCCCAGTGACATTATTAGTTAAGTGCACAGCCCCATCCAAGGTATTCACATTCTTAGAGGTATTTTTTATACCCAACTAAATGACAGAGACCCTTGCAGGATTTTCTTTTTTTTTTTT
>VXBR01008250.1:43141-173429 GCA_013400215.1 Cisticola juncidis
TTTGTTTTGTTTTGTTTTGTTTGTTTGTTTGTTTGTTTTTACTATTTCAGGCTAAAAATAGTTGTAGATCCATGAACCTCAGTTTGCAGATATGATTCAAAGCTTTCTTTTTATATAATTAAGTTCATTGTACCACTAGAGTGCCCATATAGAAGAGTGTTAAAGTATTTTGAAAAGTAACTGTTTGTCAGGGTTTGGAATCATATGTATTTTTTTCATAATATTCCGAAGGCCGTTTGGGAAGGGAAGGGATACTGGCCACCCTCATTATGCCAAGTTGCATGGGAAACATAAATTTTCTTGACCATCAAGAAATATGTAAGACTTAAGGTTTCACAGATAAGTAAACTCAAAAATATTTATAATTCTTATAGCTCACTTATACCACAGAGAATTACAAATATCCTTGTATTATGGTGAACTGTCTTATATTGGAGAACTGGTTTCATTGAACTAAAGGTCAAATATTTTATCAGCTTCAATGAAATCAAGAATTCATTAAATACTATCAGCCCCTTGTTGCAAGTGAAATTTAACAGAAAAAAAAATTCAGATGCTCTGTCTGTTCTTTAGACCAGCACATTGGGATCCTACATGCTTTGGGAAAATCTCCATGCACTGCAAGGTATGAAGTGAAAAACTGAAAGATACAAAAAGCAGTATTAAGAAAATCAGAAACATCTAACCTGGGGAATTATCATAGGTTAAGTGACATAGCTATATTATTAATCTGCAGAAGAAATTTCAGTTCTGGAGAGAATAAAGTCAATTATTAGTACTATATGAGGAGTCTACCCGAAAACCATATTTTGTCTTGCTACCTGAGAACTGGTTTCATGAGTAAAAGGCACAGAGGAGGTGAGGTCAATGGTGCTTTGAGTATTGGTGGTAGGAGGTGTTTTACTAGTTTCAAGAATGCGTGTAATTATTAGTGTCAAATGGTGCAGGTTGGTGTTGGTGGTTTTTTTTTTTTNAGGGTTGCATCAGGTACAAAGGAGAAGTGAAATTACTGGAAGATCTTTCCAGTTCGGATTTAAGAGCTCACACTTGAAGAATCCCACTTTGTATTCTCTGTGCTAGTAAAACAATTTAATATCTGCATTGAAATGCAATTTTGGTTAATCTTTGTCTCGAGGCCAGTGGAGCACTGTGAATGTTGAATGTTCTTTGGCTAAAACACTGAGCACACATCACAGCCATCCCTGCTGTGCTGAAGACCAGCTGGGAAAAAGATATGTACTCTGAAGTTAAAATAGTCAGAACAGGTCCCCTACTTGATAACAGCTGAGTGCTGTAGTCAAATACAGCTATTGCAGCGGGATTCTATTGATTTATACTGGATAAAACTGGTGCTTTTATCAAACAGTTTTGTGGCTACTCAGCAGTCTGTATCAAGCCATAGGCAAAGATTTTCAGGAAGTTCCTAGCATCCAGAGAGCCAGAGAAAAACTGGTTATTATACCAGGCAAATCGCTCCAATCGCTTAACAGCACGCCTGCCTCAGTCAGATGGAAACACATTCACATTATTCAGATTATACTGCAAGCTAGCACAGCAGAAAGATTAGGCCTCCCAATTTTCCAGGTAGTGTTTAAAATCTTTTCCCTAGCTAAAGGATATAGCTGACAGTTCACACTCCAAAGTCAAGTTAATCTGTAACATTATCCACCCATTTTGCACTGAGCAGTCCCCAAAGCAGTTTGTAATATGCATATGAACTGAACCATTGTTGTGATCAAATTTTAAATACCCTTGTGAAATGGGAAAGAAGGAAGGATAAAATAAAACCCTGCTGCTCTGGTACTGAAGATTGACAGCAAAAGGGAAAGTATTGCTTCATTGAGTGCATGGCTCTGGCTACAGTGGCTGCATTAAGTTGCTGGTGGGACTTCCAGTCCCTCCTCTAATGCATGGCTAATAGCTCAGCTCTGTAGAGTCAGGAGATGAAGCTTTCCTATTTCAGAATATTATGAAGTTGCAGTGGTGTGAAATTAGAGCGATAGTTATCGTAAATTTGTCTCGGACAAGGATACTTGGTTAATCCAGCTCATGAATGCTTTTCCATGTGGTAGGTGTTTCACAGTAGCTCACCGCTGCATCAGCAGCAGTGCAAAGCCATACCAGTATATATTGCATTTTCTGAATTTGGTGCCTTTTAAAACCATTTCCTGTACTGGAGATCACACATCTGCTTTGAAAGCAAGAGGTGAAACCGAGCATAAGCAAACAATTGTCATTATGGCAGAAGGTAAAAAACAACACATCATTGTTCAGTATTCTGCTGGCACGTTGCCCTTTTTTAGAGTGGTTGACACCATAATTAATTATATCCATTTGCTTCATAGTAGTGTAATTCACTCCTGATTTTACTGTGGACTCAGAATTGATCCCGTTTGAAAAACTATATAATTCACTTAAATAACCTCAACGCCATAAGTATGTCATGAGATTAGTAAAAGCTTCTATACTTGATGACTCTCTTGTGAAATTTGAGAGCTCTCTGTTGGAATAGTCTCAAATATAGTATGAATAAATAAATATTAAAAAGGATGTAATTTGTGTTATTGCTGCTAATATTTTTATGTTTTTAGCTTTTTGCTCTTTCTTAGAATTGCCTCTACTATGGCTTATTCTCACAGAAAGTTAGAAGAAAATAATTTTTCTTTCTTTACCCTACCTGGACTTTGCAAAACACAAGTATTTAATCCAGAATTCCTCAGAGAACAACAGAGAAATCAAAGATGTATTAGCCTCACCCAAACCCCACTCTATTCAAAAACTATATTTAAAGTCTTATTTTGTTATTTCTGTTATTTGACACACTGTTTTAGGAGCATATTTAAACAATCCTGTAATTCAAGCAATGGGAAAGGAAATCTCATATGAAACTTTTAGAACCAGTGCAGCTTATTCAGTATTGAGAATATTTTATAGCAGTATTTTTTCTCCCAAGACTGCATTGGAAGTACAAAGACATCAGCTTTTCGACCTCCAAATTACTTTGGTAAACATAACATTAACAATTAAAAAAGCCCATCACTGTGGAAAATGAGGAAAGCAATGATGAAACTTGTACCTACTATTGCACAGTCTTAGGCTTGGTAAAGTGTTGTCAGCAAAAAATATTCAGTATCAGTCTGCTTTTAACTGATAAATTAGAATGATGAATTATGTAATTAATATGAATTGTGTTGATTCCTAACCAGATCCAAGAGCAGTTAATAAAGGTAAAATTCTAGAATATTACTGAGTATTTGTGATCATTAGAAATAAGTGTGAAAAAATAGTGTTACCTAGCTGTGAAAAATCAGTAATGAAACCATTAGATTAGTAATACTGTTACATATGTCTTAATTGATTTACTCACTTCATTGTGAAAGACTTTGAGTGTTAATATTCATGTATTTTATATTGAAAAAAGTAATTATAAATTCTGACACAAATATTGTTTGCATAACAATTGGTCACAAAGAGTAATTCATTAATATTCAATGAAGTGTTAATATGTGCAGAGCCTAGAGTGGTTGTAAACTTCATTTTCACTTTAGTTGGATATTTGTTGCAGTGCAATTCTGTGTATAATTGTATTAATCAGTCCCAAAGAGTATTTAAAGTTGAAACTTATATTGTTCTTTTATGTTTGACCTACAGCCGTGCAATATTATCAGCATGACAGAGGATGAGTTTTCTAATATTCTTAATCCTACTTCACAAATATTGTTAGAAGCAACTGGATTGTATTATGAAGCCTTTGTTTTCTTTTTTATTTATTACCTGAGTTACAGATTCAGAAGGATTTTTTTCTAATTTTTATTAGAAACTTGAGAAAAGAGAAAGACATAGGGACATTTTCAGAGAAACATATGTCCCTAATTTTTAGGAATCTTTATTAGACTGAATATAAAATGTTTATTTTGTTTTAAAGTAAGTAGGACAATTTTTTATGCATCTGTACAACTGAAAATTAATAGAATTGCACATTGGCAGCTGGGAACAACTGCTTGTAATAGACTTAAGTTAGTACACTTTGAAAGTAGAAAAAGGTAAGTGAATCCCTGAGCTTTTTGATAATAAAAATTTCTTGACTTTTCATAGATAGTTTAGTGAAAAATATCTAAAGTAAGGTAAAATAAACATCAAGCTCAAAAGGGTCCTTCTCTCAAGCTTCTATTGACCTTTAGTATATGATTTTAAAAGGTATAAAAATAATGCTGAGCACGTTGTTGCATATCAAAGGTGCATTAGAACCTTGCCATTGTATCTGCTGACCTTCTTTCAGGCCTTGTCCTAGAATCACAGAAACATTTAGTTTGGAAAAACCCTATGAGATCATTGAGTCAAGACACTAACACGGCTCTGCCGAGTACACCACTAAAGCATGTCCTGAGTGCCACAGGTTCTTGTCTTTAAAATAGCTCCAGGGTAGGTGACTCAACCAGTTCACTGGGCAGCCTGTTCCGATGCTCGACGACTCTTTCCATGACAATTTTTTTCCTGTTATTTAATCTAAACTTCCCCTGGCACAACTTGAGTCCATTTCCTCCTGTCCTATATTGTTTCTAGATTGTCAGGAGAAAATCAAAAATTAAGAGAGAGCGAAAGGTACATACACTGCAGAAATGCTCATATTACCAAAAACAATTTGGGAGATCAGCAAGTAGAGATACCTGCAGTTCTCAGCAGTTCTTCCTGGAAGATTACTACCTGCTGAGAAGAAGAAAAGCTTGTATCACTGTAGGAGGACATCACAGAAGTAGGTCAAATGCCCACAGGTGACTGACCAATATGGATATGTTAATACATGGATCTTGCTCATACATTTTCTTTCTGTTGGTTAAGGGGTTTTTTCCCTGTTTTTTTTTTCCTTTTTTTTTTTTTAATAAGTATCTTAGTAGTGAGTTCCTTGGAATTTGCCAGCCATCTGTCATTTAGCAGAAGTCTTTGGATAGCAGACTACCTCCTGTATGTTGATCCCTGCTTGTTACTCAATTCAGCTCCACTATTACCTTTAGTAGCAAAAACAACGTATGCTATTTTCACATGAGAGGATAACCTCAAGAAGTCTTATTTAGGAACTGGTATTTCATGATAGAGCAGTTAACTGGATTGCCAGATTTAACAAACTAGGATTGTTGTTTTTGAAGCTGTAAAGAAATGTAGTTTATTTTCATTTTGTGAAGATAGTTTGAAAAGGTAATTTAATTCATTGAACTGTTACAAAATATCTTGTATACATTTCAGCATATTTATGATTAACAGGACTAGTTAGAGAGAATTGATCAAATGAATGTAGGAATTTTTCAAAGATGAACAATGGAAGCAATGATATAGTTTATGAGGACTTAGCTGTTTAACAGCTATGAGCTTTTGGTTTCATGTGGAAAAGCTACAAAATAATTTCAGCACAAATACAAATTCAAATCATGTTTTCAGAGCCAAAGTATACAGATTACATTAAGCTTTCACTGTTTCCTGGCTTCAAGCTTTCGGATTCTGTGTTCAAGATGGTAGAAACTGGGTTCTGAGCCATTATTTTGAACATTCTAAAGTTTTTTACATCTAAAATCTCATGTTTATTTAGCACATAGGAAAACTTTCATCCTGTCTGATCATATCTCAGTATCAGCTGCCTAGGGGATCTTTTGTACAAATATAACACCCAAATCTTTCTCTATCAATAAAATGAGATTCTATTTAGCGTCAGTTAGGCTATGCCCATTTATTTTGGTAGATTATTTGCCGCACAGGATTTATTCAGCTTTGCATTTCCTATATCATTCATACTAGAGAATACACTTTATGTCCAATTTGAATGAATTCTGTGTCTCCAGCAGAAGACAGAACTGCTTTTTTAGCTGACCTTTCAAATCTGTTCTGGTATGTCCCAGTGTATATAACTTCTCTCACCTATCTGAAACAAACCAACCAAAAAGAAAAAAAGGTAAAGGAAGAGGAACTCTGTGAAATAGCACTCCAGACGTTGTATCATTTTAATGCTGTGTCATCTACATACTGTGAAGATCTTCTCCTGAATTCTTCCTGTGCCGCTTGCTTACCTATAACTTAATTGCCTGATATTTTCAAACAAGTCTGTAACCTTGGTGTGTTTCCCTTTTCACATCCAAAGAGTGTGGCTGGTGAACAGTAGGTCTCCCCAGTTTACTTTTCAAGTGGGAGACAGGTTTGACTTGACGATGCTGCCAACAGCTGAAGCAGGCTGAGGGCACAGCTTAACTGGCTGTCATTAATTGAAGAGAGAAGCCTAATGGCCACATGTAATATTTCCACAGTAATGAGAGCACTGCACTGACACTGCTGTGCTGCTCTTTGAGAGACTTAAATGTTTTACAGGGATGGCAAGGCAGTACCATTCTCAACCCCTTCCACCCACACAGCCTAAATGTCAGCCTAAAGCTGACTTGGCTGAGGAATTTCAGGCAGCTTCTTTTCAATTCAAAAATGGAAAGAAAATTGGGCCTAGTGGAAAAGCATTGGCCAGCTACAACTCAATGCCAAGATCACCATTTAACCAATATCTAATGACAACCAAAAAATATTTCCATGCAGACAACAGTAATTGTAAAGCCCTGGTACTGCCAAGTTAATAAGATTGCTTAAATTACTTTTTAAGATATGCTACTTTCATGACAGAGATATAATTTCACCAATAAATAACTAACACAGCAAACTTAGTGTGAAGAG
Source organism: Cisticola juncidis (assembly GCA_013400215.1). NCBI lineage: Eukaryota > Metazoa > Chordata > Aves > Passeriformes > Cisticolidae > Cisticola > Cisticola juncidis. The sequence goes on from VXBR01008250.1 coordinate 49,844, forward strand.
AAGTAGAGAAGAACCCACCCCAATGAATTCAGTGTAGAAGGGAAGACTGGACAGCATCTGCTGTCTCCCATTGGAAAAATGAGCAGGTTTCATTTAGGAAGCTGAAACAAATCACTGCAATTTGACTGGGTAGAGAGCCGAATTATCTTTTTTGACTTTCTAAGAGGTGGTGTTAAATAGCTCCAATCTGTACTCTGATTTAGTATAAAATATTTTTTTCTCAGTCATACAGTATATTCTGGCTTAGAAATTAATTTTGTCAACATGAGTGTGTTTACTGTTGCTTTCAAAGTCTCTAACTAACTGGCTTGGCAGACAGGCAGCTCAGCTACAGAGAAATGTAGCTCAGCAGCTGTCTCTGCCTGCCTGCTTCATAAAAGGAAAGGAGGAGAAATCATCTGAAACTTAATAGTTGTTCAGGGCAGTCTCACTGATCATTGTCCACCCTTACACATGTTCTACTCCAAGTAACAAAAATGCTAATAAGGTATGAAAGGTATGTTATGATGCATGAGTTAGAAAAAGTAGAGGAGGTTGTGTTATTCCAGGTAATTTGGACAAGTTTATACATTCAGATAACTATCAGGAAGATATGCAGCTAATTCAGAAAATTTACCTTTTGTCATCTGTTCTCATTGTGTTCTGTCAGACCTGAAGACATTAAGCATTTAACGACCAAAACACTACAATTAGAAAGCCCTTGCCAAGATTTTAACATAGAGGTGTTTTTGTAGTATTCATTTGGCCATTGCTTGTTACTGAACTCCTTCCAGGCCAAGGACAAGCCACAGGTGACATAAATACTTCTTAATTAATATCTTAACATCAGAGGAAGTATAAAACAGCGTTTGCATGCCAAAGAATCATCAAGGTCATGTAGTTTGTGGAAGAACATAGCTTTCAGATCACACGAGGGTACTTGTTTGATACTGCCTCTTCCATTTGGTCTTATTGGAAGACTTGAAACAGTCTCGTATTTTAGGATTATGCAGTCGCTGACTAAGGTAAGTATTTGAACGTGCTTTAAATGCTATTCCAAGGGAAAACCTTTTTCTTTCTACTTCTCCAACTAAAGAGCTGTTAGCTTATCCATTCTCTCACAGCAGTATTGAGATGTCACCATTGCATCCAAATCTTTCTCTTTTCTGACTTTGGTCCTGTATGTCTGTAGAAAAAATTCCTAGCTGCACTGGTAGATCAAAGGTATGTACTCCATGGCACTTTTCTTTTGTATATTTGTTTATTTTAATAAGAATTATGGACTAACAAACTGAACTTTCTGGGAAAGAAAGTTTAAACCCCAAAATCAAAGTAAATTCCTCTTTGTCACTAATAGTTTCTATATGTATTTATTAATAATTCTCCAGCCAAACTGCTCAACAATTTTATCAATGAAATCCAATTTAGTATTATTGGAGACACTACTTCTGTCTCTTGAGATTAGAGGTAAACTACTTGTGGGGTACGTTTGGACATGGTACAGGAATTGGTGTTTATATGCATGCAATGTGCAGAGATTGCAGACATTTGTTTCACAGTTATTTGCTGTAACACTTAAAAAAGTGATAGGATGCTACCGATAAAAAATTTTGCATGAGGGGTAGTTGTTGAATTTATATAGGATAAAGTATTCACAGATATATGGCTGAAGGACACATAAAATGATTTGAAGAGGTGGGATACCCTTAGCTGCTCTTTACAGTAAATCTCAACCTTAATCCACAACGATTGTTAGAGCCTCTGAAGTGGCTGGCTGATATTGGTGACTGTTATCCTAAAAAACAGATGGCAAAGTGAGTGACACCTATAAATGTGCAGGCTGTGTTACTTCACTGACAAGATGCTAAGCCCTTCTGGCACTAAAGTAAAAAGACAGGTGTTTTTGACACAAAAAAAGGAGTATTGAAACTATGCCTCAAGCCATGTGGGAAGTTGAAGCCAATTTTTCAAGTAAAAGTAACTAAAAATCTAAATTGGGGTATACATGTGAAAGCTTCAGACCTTTCCCATCAATAAGTTTTTGACGAGTTCTAGTGCCTGTCTTGTGCCTGTAGAATTAGCCGATCATCTTTCAAATTAAACTTTAATTTTGAAGGCTTGAATAGATGGTAGCTTTGCTCTGGAAATCTTGTGCAGCTCATTTCCAAATGAATGAAACGGCAAGCAGTATTTTTGGACTTCCCTTTAAGTTTGGTGATAGAATTCTTCAATTGCCTTTTGGTCTGCTTCAATGTAGTATGAAGTTAATCAAGTATTCATACACCACATATTATAACTGTAATTAATGATGTCAACTTTAGAGATTCATGTGGCCAACAGGAAAGCCACAATGGGGTAAAAAACAATGTAGTGAGAATATGTACTTTAAAATCCATTATCACTTCAATAAATTACTTTGTATGAAAATATATTGAAGTTAATGGCACTTAATCTACTTTCTTAAATGTAATGGTATTATTTTTCATAACCAATGAAAATAGTTTCAATAATCAAGCACTACCAGATGGTAAAATATCAAGTAAATTTTTTTTTCTCAGAGAAATTAGGCTTCTATCCTTTTTCTGCTTCCAAATTTAAGACACCAGTTTATGTTTATGCATGAAAGGGAGCTGTTAAGTAATACAACTGTATCAGGTATTCACCAAAATAAAATGCAGTGGAACTCACTTGGAAAAAAATGAGAAAAGGGAAATGCATAAAAAAACCCCAATGAAATGTGCCTTTTATTCGTTCCCATTAAGTGGTATGATCACCTGTATGAGTTAAAAACTTTGTCATTTCTGTGACAAGACTTTCACGTATTGACTAGTCTGCTTCTGGTTTTCTACAAGTACAATATCCATTACAGTGTACTGAAAGAATTAGTGCCAGATTATTTTGTCCTGTTCCCCCCTTTTCCTTCATTTACCCAGCATAGTCATCTCCTTGGCAAATAGTCTTCTTGCACATTTAGACTTGTTTCAGCTGGATAATTTGTTATCAGAGTCCTGGTGAAAACCATGTGTCCAGCGCTATGTGTAACTGATTGCAGCATACTTTAGCAATGTATGCTGGGGGAATTGAACAAAATTGTGATTAGAGGGTATAGCTATTTCAGTGACAGGTGCAGAACAACACATGCAGTGAATTGTCACAGTACAGCTAGTCTGTAGCTGCACAGATAAATCTGGCTGTAATAAGACACCCAATTTGGCTCTCGTTCGATAAACAAGTCCCAAGGTGAACAATCATAGGATAGATTTGGAGACCTCAACCAATCCCTTTCAATCCTAAATGCAGATGTATCATTGGCCAGAGAGCTGAGTGGTGTAAAGACCTAGACCAATCCGATGTCTGCACCCAGAAAATTCAAACCCCCTATTAAAAAGACATTCTGAACAATAAAACATGCTGTTTGTTGAGGACACTCAGTGAGTTCATGTCGTCTCTGTCTCCAACCAACAACCCCTAACAACACCTAATAGTGAATGACCATTAGTCCATTAAAATAAATGATGAGACCACTTTATTTTATTGTTATGTTCTCAGCCAGTGTCAATGATAGGAAAGTGACATTTAACATACAACATTTTTCAGTCCTAAGGAAGCCAGCACCAGAAAAACCATGGCTCTTTTGTCTTCTGCTGAGATAGCCACATAGAAGGGAGATATCCTTTCCAGATTTTTTTCTTTTTTCATTTTCCATCTGAACAGCAGTGTATAATATTCTTGAGTAAAGGTACTGGAGACAGAGACTTCTCTCACCTCTATCTGTGCTCGTACTGTTAGGCTGCCTCATTTGCTTTATTTTCACAACTAAGAATGCTGCATTCTTGATTTTACAAGATATTTCTATAGGAAGAGTAGAGAATATTTATATTCTATCATGGTGATTGGGGCTTCAGTGTAGATGGGGAGGACCAGGTTTTCATTTTCTTGAGTAACTATCAAAGTAACATAATTACTGTGCTAAAGCCAGCCACCATAACCACCTATTTTTCTGATAACCATGCTTAAAAAGAAAAAAAAATTCTAGGGATGACTGTAATTTACTGTATTTCACTTACTGATGTTCAGAGTAATGCTTATTCAAGAAATAGGTTTATTTTCCCAGTCAGAAGTTTAGCTATGATGAAACTTTCATGGTTTTACTCCAATTGTTAATACCAGTTACTCCTGATTTTTTTTCAATTTTTCCTTGCTGTTTATGTATTTCTGTTATGCACAAGACTGTTTCAGTTGTGTTTAATCATCATATACTACAGAAGCACTTCTCAGAATAGTTGTTTTAGTTTAGATTTGCTTGCTTGCTTGTTTCTTCATTAAGTGCATAATACGTTGATATGTTTGATAGAGGATTCTTCTTATTCTAATTCTCAGATGGTTTATTTATGTTTTAATAGTTTACCAGCTAAGAAGTGTCAGAAATGTAATATTGCTCATGAGAAAGTACTTTAAATTTTATGTCTTATAATTGTTGCTAACAACAACATGGAACAGGGGGCTTGTTTCTCAGACATCATCTCTTTAATACTGTGATGTGCATATGGATGTCTTTTAGATAAATGTCAAATTTGAAATATTCTGTGGTACTAGTTCTTTTGCAGTAGTTGCAGACTTTCATCCATATCATTCATGGTATTTCATGGCTATCTAGAGGGAAATTCAGCCTTGGAAGATGTGAGTTTTAATTTGACCTGGAAGAGCACTGGACTGCTTTTCCATCTGTGTTCTGTGTTTCACCCAGTTTGGTTTGCTAGACCCAACTTTCAGTGAATGTACTTGTTCCCCACACATCCAAACTTCCAGTGACATACAGTCCATCACTGCGTAAAAAGTCATATTGTCTGTAGACTTTTCTAAGACTTAAACAAAGTGTATAAAGCTTAAAGTATAAAATTGTCTCTGACCTAGTTCCTTAATGGTACCCTTTTTTGTATTAAGGCCATCTCATATCACAGAATGCGAAGCTGGAGAACCAAGTCTTCAATTCATACCATATACAGTCATTTAAGCCTCCTCTGTAGTCAAGGTAGTGATACAAGTGGATCTGAGGATAAATTCTAAAAGGTTAGGTGATGGTTTATGTTGGGAATTGTGTGGGTTTTCTCCAAAGGCTAGCAGCTAAGGACATTTAAGTAGTTTGCACTAGGTGACTTAAGAGGTGACCTCTAAAATTACATTAAATAAAGACTATGTTTGTATTTAATCCCATGTCACTGACTACTGTCATTCTAAATTCCAAAGACATTGAACCACCATTTGTAATGTTTCTGTAAGAAGCAGAAATGTTTCATTAAGGGTGGTAATTTTCTAGAAATTATTAATAATATTATTATTTTTAAAAATAATTCCCAGCTACTTGGTATTAGGTAGTCTTTAGAGTAATTGATTGTCTGGTCAGACAGATCTAAGTTTGGGGATGTCTGACTCAGGCAAAATTTAATTACTCAAAATGAAGTTTGCAAAGGTCACAAAGTCTAATGGATAGTATTTTTCACATGGCAAAATATTTAATGAGATTATAAGCAATTCCTAGTGATTTGTGTCGTGATTTTCTTTCTTACTTGTGTGATGGCACATTACCATAACACCCCACTCTCTATCACTATTCCTTACCAAGCACATTGCAATTTTCTTTGAAATGTCGAGGTAGATACTGATGAAATATAACATAATCTCCTGGATTGCTGATATTTCCATTGACAGTCTTCCATCCTAGTATTTGCTGATCTCCATGGTGTATAATTTGACATCTGATTCCCCATGCAGATGAAATATATTCTCTTGAAATGCTGTATCTTGAATCTCTTGGTGATAAGACTTAATCTACCATTTATACTCCTTAATGAAGTCATGCATTTCTAAAAAATTATTTAATAATTTAATATTCTTTACAGAGTACAGTTTATTTACATGTTTATGCTGGAATTACCTCAGAAACAAATACTCTAATCATGTTTCATTAGATTACTCTGTAGAATAGTACTAAGCCATTACATATATTGACTAAAATGTTAACTTCAATTTGTTTAAAAAATGGAATGACACCTGTGCGTCAGTATTACCTCTTAAGGAATGTAGATCCTGCTGTGTGCACAGACATGATGTAGGTTTCATCTAGTTCAGTATTTCACCAAATAAAATTGCTAACATGGCAATGATATTGTTTCATGGTTTTTTTCTCATTTATAAAGGAGAGGCCCTGAAATAGTCTAACATGCAATTCTCCATTACAAAGGCTGGAGAGTTTCCTCCTATTGATTGCCCCTTAATTTAAATGTCTTTTTAGAAGAAAATATTTTTACTTTAAAAATAATCAATAAAGTGAATCTCTCAAAATAGTTAAAATTTTATTTTAATAATTAAACTTACTATTTAAATAATGTTAATAGCTTTTATTTTGATAGGATGAATTTTGCAATCATTTAGTCTTGGTGTACTTGTGTCTGCCAGGATAAAACATCTTCTATCTGAAAATATTTAATACAATCAAAGGTTATTGTTTGGGGTTTTTGAGATTCTCAGAGCTACAGTTCTTGAACCTTGAAGCTGTATTCTATTGTTCTCTTGACTAACTCACTAATAATTTTCTTCCTGATGTAGAGAAAAGCATCATGTTCTAGTAATGGTCAACCCTACAACCCTTTTTTGGTAACAAAAAAACTAACACATGGTTTAAATTCAATAGGGAAATCTGCAATAACTATGTAAGTATTTTGAATATTATCTAAGTGTTCTTATTTCCTGTCTGCTAGGGTTTGACCCCTGCCAGCGCTCAGCCCCATGCAGACACTTGCTCATCCCCACCTGGTAGGATGCACAATTGAAAGAGTGAAAATGAGAAAACTTGTGAGTTGATTTAAGTCTCATAGGTAAAGCCAAAGCCACTTGTTCATGGACAGCAAAATAAGGAATTAATTCTCTAGCCTGCTTGAATTAGTAACACTATTTCTTTATAGCCCAGTACTGGCTATTGTGGAGAAAGTGAACTCTACCCCAGCCAAAACCAACACGGTCTTGTATTTGGAGCTCATGTTCAGCTGACTTTATGTAACAGTACTCTAATCCTCCTAGATGTTACTATTTCCCCAGCTGTATAAACATGCTCTGCAAGGATTTCTGTTTGTTCATTAAGCACCGTCACTTGCATCACGGGAGTGTTTTTGTTGGGTGGTGTTTTTTTTTTGTTTTGTTTTTGTTTTTTGCTTTTTTGTTTTTTTTTTTGTTTTTTTTTTGTTTTTTGGGTTTTTTTTTTTTTTTGTGTTTTTTTTTTTCCATTCAGTCATGTTAAACTACATAGTTTGTTCCCAGATTCCAATATGATTGAGAATGCCTTCTAATCGGTCACTTCTTTTGTTTAATCACTTTCCACTAATCTTTGTTTCATGCATGAAATTCATCCCTTCTTTCTTTTTCTTTTCCCATTTATAAAAATCCAAAATCACAGTGCCAGGATTTGTGACCTGATGGATACCAGTAGAAAGAAATTTGCTTGATAACAAATCTGTGCTCACCTTTACATTTAAGCAGTTCCTAACTAGCCATTTTATTTATTTATGTTATATCAATAACTACCATTTATTTCTTTATGTATTGCTGTACATAAAGAAATCCTACCAAAAGGGCTAGTATTAGTTTGGTAGAATTTGTTTTCCAGGAATCTATGTTACATCATTTTCTTGCTACTCATGTCTGCCTTTTTTTCTTTTGTGTCTGAATTCCTACAGATGAAATTCCTGCAGTATTACTTTGCTTACAATCAAAATGAAGTTGGCTTCTACAGCTTGCTATATCCTCTCCAAACTATGAAAAATTTTTTTCTTTGTTTAATGTTTATTCCAGTATCCTAGTTCAGACCATGGTTCTTTTGAATTCATTGTTCACTTCTAAATGCTGTTTTATCCTCTATTCCAAGCTATACTTTAAAAATGAGCACTTATGCCTTTCTTGGTAGTTGTATGTTGTGGGATCTAGCTAAGGGTTTTCTTTCCTTATCTGAATCTGCTCCATTGAAAGGTATCTGCTGTCCGTATGGTGTCACGTTTGCATGTTCGTGTACTCTGCTCATCGCTGAACTAAGTCTTTACCATGGAAAACAAACCAGAATTAGGGATAATAAACATTTCTTATTCATAGTACTGAAAGATCAGAGATCTCCCCAAGAGCATATTATGAATAAAATATTCAGCACAAAGCTCTGCATAAAATTGCAGTTCAGTTTCCAGTGCATTAGGACGGTCTGTTCCCGATTCACCCATACAGAAGTGTCCCAAACTCAGTTTATATGAAGATATTAAGAAGCACTTATTTCTTCCCTGAATGACCCAAAACCTATCACATTAAAGATAGAAAAAATGTTGGTGGCCTTAGTGTGAAGATAGCATTATCTCTGCAGCCCTCCACTCTTGTGAACGAGAGCACGGGACTCTGTAATGATCACAACTATTCATGACCTCTTTTATTATTGTGTTACTTCTAAAACAGCTTAAAAATTTGGCATCGTGACAATAAATTGGCATAGTATTCCATGAGGTGATGAAGGCTGTAACCTATTCAGTCAAGTATGATAATTCAGTTAACTTTTTTAGGCATAAAATCTGTGAGTTTGTAATAACACTGCACAAAAGTATAATACCATTAAGCATGTATGAAGCTATTTTCCTCTGCTGATATCTGCATGTTTTTGGTTTATTTGTGTGGGTTTTGCTTGAATTTTTTTGTTTGTTTGTTGGTTTGGTGGGTTTTTTTGTTTGGTTTGGGTTTTTTGTTGTTGTTGCCTTTTTTTTTTTTTTTTGACTGCAGCTCAGTATGCCACTGAACACACAAAGCTGCTCCATTTGTTCTGCTTTTCAGTGGTGAAAAATATTATGTCATGCTTTTGGCTGGTTTCAGGGAGTACTATATCAGGTATAATAGATATTTGTAAGACTGTGTATTCTTAAGGGATGGAAAAACAGTTATCATAGCTAATCTGATAGGTGTTCCCTTCAGTAAATCATTTCTCACACACGAAGGACAAAATTTAAGTCCTGAACTAATAAGCCTTTAAGAGATAGAATCCCTACTAATTATAATTTCCAGTGCTGCTTTTTTTTTTTTTTTTATTTCTTTGTAGTCTCAGTAACCATTTTAACACCTTGTCAGGCATTCGGGAACTTCCATCTGTGCAGCCTAGTGCATTTGTGAAATAAACCCATCTGTACAGCTGATTAAAAGTTGGATACAGGCCATGTTTTGTCTTTATCCTGAAAGAAACAGTATTGCTGCAGCAGTTGTTGATGTTGGGTCTGAATACCAGAGTGGAATGCACAAGGCTAATGGAGCAAAATAGCTTTTAGTGTTTTCATTTGTATTTAATAATTGTTTAAAATAAAATCAGAAAAAATTAAGTGTGACAAGCAAGACCAATTAGAAAGGCTGCAGAGTTCAAATCTGAAGGTAAAAGCAGGAAGGAAGTCTAGAATTACTGTCATTTCAACTATGTGTTAACACAAGGTAAGTCTAAGCAAATAGCAACTTGATGTTTCTTCTTACTCTTCTACAAACACACACATTTTTTCTGAGTGCATGTATGTATTTTTCATTGCTATGGTACTCAGTTCAATTTTCAGTTGCATGTTGTTACAAAAGTAGAGGAACAGATGCAGAGTTCCTTACCTACAAACTAGGTCAGTGGGATAACTGCATCTGACTGCTTAATTTACATCCATATTTTGTAGTCAGAGATACCATCTCTGATATTTCTATTCATAATCTAACCACCACTGCTAAAAGTTTTATGGGCACAAAGTGTCCCTTCAAAAGGTTTTAAGGAACATCTCCTCTTTAGAAAAAACAAAAAAGAAACAACAAAAATCCACTCAGCCTAGTAGGCTGCTTAAAATTTTACATGAGAAGACATGAACAGGGAGTGAATTACCCTCTCACAAATCTCATGGGCATATGGTAAAGAAAAAAGAGAAGGGAGTTTAAGAGACAGAATGAGAATCTTTGTCTTGTGGGTTATTTGGTTTTCCTCAGGACAGTTATCACACATCTTCCTCTAGGACAGAAACGCACATCTACTTTTTGATATCATGAGAGATGCAGCAGAACTCCTCCCACAGTGAACTATTATATAAATAAAATAATGAAATAGGTTCTGATATATGCATCTGTGAGTTGATACTAATGCAAGCAAATAAATCACGTGGCACAGCACCACACAAATATACTAGGTCCCATTTTACTGCTGCAATGCCAAGCACCTATTTCCTCAGGCCTGCACAAATGTGTCTAGGCTGCAGATTATTCCAAGGGTATGCACAACAATGCTTTCTCAAGGATGTGTGTCGTGTTCATTTGTGTTGTATGGGCATGATCATCAGTGCTTTCTAAATTACAGGAGGTATACCATAGCAATAAAATAGGATTCGTCCCTGCATGTTCAGTGTCTTCTGGGAGACCCTCTAATCCTGTCACACCAGTAAAGAATATCTTGTTGTATTGTGTATAAAAACACATCTAAGCTTCCTTAGCCATGAGTTAGGTCTGTTGCCCTTCATTGTGATGTAAGTATAGAAATCCATTCTAGCTGTCTGTAAGAACTTCCAAAGTCTGTAAAGTGAGATTATTTTTTTCTGAAGCTACGCACATGCAACTTAAAATAGAACATGACCTTAGGTTTTTTAGGTGAGAAATATGGAAGATCTTAGCTAGCTAAAGATGCCAATAATACTGTATCAAATAACATTTTTTTTTCTTTTCTCAAGTTAGTTATAGTAATTAACAGAGAACCAGGACCTTAATTATAATATACGTGCAGCTGCTAATTATATTTGGTAGCACCGTCATGTATTCAAAACCAAAAATAAACCAAAACAAAACCCAACCAAATAAAAAAGTAAAACGTCAGATCTCAGAGTAATACTAGAAAAGAAGAAAAATCCAGCTGTTCCAATGAAAGAATAATGTAAGTGGGGTTTACTCAAATAACCAAAATTAATAATTGTTTAAATATTAAAACTGATTTCCTTGAGACTTTCCTAAGTTGTTTCTTCTTAGGTGGAGAGAGGTGGGGTTTTTGTTGTTGTTGAAGTTGAAAAGCGAAAACACATTTAATCTTGGGATGGGAAAGGACAACTATAATTATACACTACAGAATTGCTGCCCACTGAGTACTGTTTTGTTGAATACAGTTCACTTTTGGTGATAATAACAATACGTCATTTGGTGATTTGTGAATTCCCTCAAGGAATTTATGATATGACCCAGGAGCTGAATAAATCCCATATGCTGGTGTCTGACTTAAACTAGAGAAATGCAGCTGCTTCCTATAGAGGACAAGTGTCACTAAAATATTTTTAAAATAATGTGTTTGAAATTTCAGTTTCCAGTTAAATTAATTTCAGGTTATCCAGTTAAATTGGCTTGAATGCACTTTATTTTTCACCCATGGCAGAGTTCAGTAATGTACAGGTGAAAAGATGATAGACATGGTTTTCCTCTTCTTTTTTAAACACATTTTTTGGTCTGCATAGTGCTGAGCTATCGGCTTTGGGTGTATCATCTTTCCATTCTCACAGGTGCAAAGGGCAATTCATTCAGGTATAGTCTAATAATTACCATTATTTGAGGAGATTTTCCTTAAAGTCAAGGTACATGCCTGGTGACTCATATTCTGGTTTCTTTAATAGGCTAACAGCAGAAAGCTTTCTCATTCCGTGTGGATTGAATGACTAAAGGTGCTCCAGGGAAGTACTGTACTGAAGACAACAGAAAGAATTAATTTAAGCAATGTCATATGTAAATCCCTGTTGCCTTTTCACACTAGAATGTTAATTCTAGGGATATGACCCCACTGGAGTTTGTGTCAGTCTCAGACAGGATAATGTAGAGGCATAGCATGACTGAGGGAATAACTTTTAGATTTGAATAATGCTGACTTCAATATGATAGTGACAAATTCACCAGTGGTTTACACTGGTGTAACATAGGATGTCATTTGGGTTATAAATTCTATAATAAAGAGAACAACTTCTTTCCTTATTTTTGTATGAAAGATAAACAAGGCATTTATATATACACTTTTATTTATGCAGTGTAATATCAAATTAAGCTGAATGTGGTAAAAAGTTTTGGGCGTTGTGTTTGCAATCAACAAATTTAAGGGACTAAAGCTTAACATTTATGTTTGCCTCCCCCGATATATTTCCTGACCAGACATCTTTTTCAGCCAAAATGTTTGAGCAGCTGATCCAAACTCATTAATGTAACAGTATTTCAGCAAAAGTCATGCTGATAGCTAAAGGTTCATTAGTGCCTGAATCCAGAAGGCATATAGAAATAGTTAGAACCAACTGGCGATCTTGGCTTTGTATGCAATGCACTTATAATTTTTTTATTATTATTTTTGAGATTTTTGCCTATGTTTTGAGTGATCAAGATGATACGGTATTTGATAAGGTTGCTAGGAGATTTTCTTTAATATTGTATGTTTATTTCTCACAACAAGGTACAAATTAGATGACACTAACAATGTGTTTATAGTGATCTGAGAAAGTCGTGGTGTTACATTAAACTTATCACACAGTTTCATTGACTAAAACTGACAGCTGTAGTTATGACAATTATTGTATTGCTCTATGGTAAAGTTTGAGTAAAATGAAGTGAGAGGCTTTTTTGGAACTAGGAAAGAATCTTGAACAAGAAAAGTTGCAAAGTGTACCAGTCCAAAGAGCAAAGTGTAGACACGGTTAGATACCAAAAGATGGATCAGAGAAATAGAAGAACCAAGAATGTGCCCATCTGTAGGATATGATGTTGGAATGTTATTGGTCTGGACAATTTTTTGCTCATCGGATTCATCCATCTCATAAATTCCTACTACTTGATGGAGTTTAAAATGAAGAAAAGGGAGCATCCTGAGCTGTAGCAGCAACAGGGCAGAATTAGGGTAAAACAGACTAGAACCAAGTCACATCTAAGCACTGTCTCAAACAGGTAGGAGTGTGTGAAATTCCCTGAGATATCTGTTATCTGAGGTTATTAGATCACACTTGTAGGGTAGTTCTTAGACATCAAAAAACTCATCATCCCTAAATGAGTAACTACAGGTTGAATATGCAGGAAGAGACCAATAGCAGTAGCTAGACAGCTTGACAAAGGCTGCAAAAGAGAAGTGAATGTGAAAGGCTTGAGACCTGAAAAAAATAGGAGGACTACACTGAAAAAATAGCTGTGGGCTATACCATCCATATTCAGAGAAGCACCTTGAAACATCTTTAAAACCCACTAAAGCAGACATCTCATAAACATTCTTCAAGACTTTTCTAGATGAAACTTTTATCAGTGATTAGTCACCCTGATAAATTTGTAGACTTTTTGGAAACAAGTCATATAATTTGTTTTGCATTAAAATTACATCCCAGTAAATCCAATCCCATGTGTACTCCATGGTGTTTTAAAATACTTAAAGAATTCAACCTTCTCATTAGTTTATATTAATCTCAAAAAATGAAGATAGTGAGTTAGTGCTGAAATATATTTTTTTGCAAGCAAATAAAATTTGAAAAGGACATCGAAAAGAACTTGTCTTTATCTTATATTATCATTAGGGAAGGAATATATGGAGCTTTTTGAAAATACAGACATTCTTTCTTCTACAGGTGTTTTCCTACCCCTAAAGGGGGGATTAAAGCAGTGACTGTGACCACCTTTTGTGTTGTATTTTCCCACTTTCCCACTGTGATTCTTTTTTTGTTTAATGGACACACTTTGTCAGCTGGATGCCAAAGTTTCCATGGCTTTTGTATTATGGTATTAAACTCTTTCAGTTTCAAATGGTTTAATTGAAATTAGTGCTTGGGGCAATTTTGAGAGGCAGTTCTTCTTCGAAGCAGTTTACACAGTCTTTAAATTCTTCTTTCCTTTTTTTTTCTTTTTTTTTTCTTTTTTTTTTTTTTTCTTTTCTAATTTATTTTTATGTTCTCAGGGTATATTTCTCTTGAAAGACATGGTTTGACTGCAGAAACTATATGGTAAAATAACACCTCATTTAAACTAACCTCAGAGGGTGAGACTGTGTTTGAACTACTAATGTACAGAGTAGGTACATGTGGTTTATAGGTCAAAGTATAATGGTGTGAGCATTTTTTGATTGGTACAAATTCTAACCACAGTTGTCCACTTGGCTCCAGAATCCCATGCACTTGGGGAAAAATAATAACGTGTTTTTTAACGATGCCAAAGTACTTCAGGATATTACTTCTCCAAATATTAATTCTTCTGTGCAAGTTCCACTTTCCTCTTCATTCTGCCCCCAATTAAAGCTTTAAGCACTTAACCTGTATTTGTGAAAAAAGCGGTTTATGATGGGTGTAATCTTATTCCCAGTGGTCTAATTATCTCAGTTGGTTCCCAATTAATCCATGAAGTTGTTAGGTCTTCCTTTTAATTAGACCTCTTCTTCTTGAAGAACAGTTTTATTTTCATATTTCACTTTATTATTTCTTTCGCTGGAACCCTGCAGGGTGGGAAATCTACTTTGAAATGTTCTTATTTGTTTGATTGCTGGTTGATGCTTAATGAAGATGATGAACTTTACCCTCAGTTTGCATTAAAGATCAGTTTGGAGATTGGAATACGAGTCCTTTAAACATGAAAATTAAATGTAAATATGAATTAAATGTAAATAAGAACCAAGTGAGAGAGTGAAGACTGTCTTTGTTCTAAAGCTTTTTTTTTTTTTTAATGTTAAGGTATAATTACCTTTGGTCTAGTCTCACAAAATTGAAATTGAGGTTATGCTAAACACATTCTGAATTAGAATTTTACTGAGTTTATAGTGAGGGGGTTTTTTGTTTGTTTTATTTATTTGTTTTATTTCTGTGATTCATTAATAGATATATTTAAGAATACACATATATGAGGAAATGGGATATAAAGTCTTACTTTCCTTCACTACTTTCACCTGTGGAAAAATCTTTTCATATAACAGGAATTTACAGGCAGGAATAAATGCTGTATGAAGTAGTCAGAAAAAACACCCAGTAAATGGAATATTACCTGAAGACTGTTGGGAATTTCACTTAGCCCTCCACTCTTATGTCAGCTCTGCATGACAGAAAGCTGTGTTGTTTTATCTAATGGTGTCCTTTCCTCTGTTGTGTCTCACAGATATTCCCTTGCTGTATTCCATAAAAAATCAGTTTACCCATGGGAATGGGGATTCACATCTAGGAAAAAAGTGATGATATGTGTTCTTCGTAACTGTAGAATTTAACCAATCAGAGAAATTCTATATAATATGTGTTATACAGTTCCACTGACCAAAATACCTTCTTACTGTGATACGCAATTCTGTTTTAGAATCTGCATCACTTAGCTCTTTATTTTTATATAAATTTTGCAGGTAGCGAAGTGAGTGTCAGTTCAGAATTCACCATATCATTTAAGGATTATTTAATAATCACTTAGTATTCTTTATACATATAGAGTAACTTTAGTGGAAGAAAGCAGTATTCATTAAGACGGGAATAAAAATAAACCACTCATCTCCACAAACATGCTTTTTAATGAAATTACATAGGCTACATAAATGAGAATGGATAATAATTATAAAGGGATGAGGCTGTAATATATTTTCTACAGTAATTGGTGGTAGTGTAGTGCTGAAGTAGTCATCATTTTGTGGTTCTGGGAGGAAAAATACATAAAAATACTGGGTTAGCACATGCCTGGCTGCTAAGAAATACATTTCTTCTATCAGTAATTAAGAACTATGAAAATCATTTATCGTTTCCTCACATTTCATTATATCCTTTGCAGAGATGCTTTGTCAGATGTTCATAAAGAGGTGATGGTGTTTAGGATACTAAAGAGAACAGCAAGACATATATAATCTTCTTCCTAACCTTTGGATATTGGTTAAACAGTAAAAGTCTGACAAATTGTTTCAGCTCTTCAACTTTTGTTTAGGGCTGTACCAATGTTTTTCAACTCTACGCCCTTCCGATCTTTTGCTATAGAATAATATGGGCAGAAAAAAACACGGGATTTACAGTCTAAGAATGTAGACTCTGATTTTTTTTTTTTTCCTTTCTCTTGCAAGTGTGATAAGCAGACAGAAGTCACGTCTGCCTTGTCTTCCACCACCACCTCAGAGTGAAGCAACTGATGCTGAGGTTTTGACATTTAAATCTTACAATTTTTTAGAATTTTGCTGTGTCTGGCTCTTGTCTGTTCCTGTGCTGGATGTCCTGGAATACGGGAACTCCTTCTACCAGAAGCAGTTTGTGCAGTTTCAAGCCTCTGCACATTGTAAACTCAGTCTCAGTCAGTGAACACTAGATGTATCTTCATTTCTAAAACTTGCTCCTGATTCAAACAAAAAAATGATCTGAATATAATGTAGATTTCTGGCAGTCAAAAACCTTTTAGTATGCCTGAACTATTGGTAGCACATAGTTAATTTTATCAGAAGCTGTATGTTACCTGATTTTCCTGCTAATGTGCATTTAGTTGCACACTCTGCAACTAAAGGAACTTTTTTGTTTCTAAGGGAAATATTTAATAAACACAAAAACAATCAATTTGCTTAGGGCCAGATGTAACTGTGGCAGAAAACTAAATGTGGTTGTAGCTAGCTTTTAGGAATACACGTGAGATATAATGTGCCATTGCTGTGAATTTGTACCTAAATACTTAATTTGAAATGGTAGTGAAACGCCCAACAATTTTTATGATTGGACTTCACATATTCTGGTAGCTGTTGAATTCATTTAGCCATATTAGCTATCCTAACATCAGGTGTCTTAATTATAGCTAGTATATGTAACATAGGTGTATGAACATTTGTCTAAACTAAGGTAACATAAAGAACATGAAAGGAGAAGAAAACTGATGCTTTAAGGGAAATAACTGATATTGGACCTTGTTAATATTGGACCTTGTTCATACCTGATCCACAGTGTTTAGAAATAGCAGGACCTTCCATCCCTTTCATCTACCCTAATCTTAAACTTTCATCGTGTTGTCATGATCTCATGTCTAGCAGACTAGCAGTGATCCAAAACTGTTTTAGCTAATGCCATTGATGCACAAAGCAGGTGGGCACAGGGGATGGAATAGAAACTGCTATACTTCCTGTCTGCATTGGAAATAATATCCTTACTGATACCCTTGCAACTGGAAGTCTCGGATAAATAATAGAATCCAGTTTGAAAAAGCATTGGTGTTTTCTGAAATAAATCATTGGCTTCTCCTCCATATAGACAAGGATGCCAAATTTGCCAGTAGCTAGCATGACTCTGACTCTGTTATCCGTGCTCCCTCAAGTAACTGAAAAGAAAAATAAAGTCCACCCCAGAGCAGTGATCCATGCAATTTAAGTGCACTTCAGGGACAATGTGATAAAGCTGAGGTTTTAGCTGTTGGCAGGTAGATTAAAAGGAAATGAAGAAAATACTAATTTTGTGTAACTTAAAGAATTTATACAATTTTTTAAACCTCCAGATAGTTAAAAGAAATATGGCTTTGTGGTTTATATTATTTCTATTAAGTGTCTGAATTTTTTAAGTTGATTTTTATTAAAATGGGGTTCTTAATTATGAAGTCTAACCTCTGAAATTGCTCAGACAGACCTTTGTTCATTATGCGGTAATTAGAAAGGCACCATTAGCATCTATGCTGTGAACTTTTCAGTGTAGTTCAAGA
This sequence comes from Cisticola juncidis, assembly GCA_013400215.1. Classification (NCBI taxonomy): domain Eukaryota; kingdom Metazoa; phylum Chordata; class Aves; order Passeriformes; family Cisticolidae; genus Cisticola; species Cisticola juncidis. Next base: position 67,520 of record VXBR01008250.1, read on the forward strand.
CACATAGTAGTATAGCCAATTAAAACAAAAACATTTAAGTGGGTAAGAAAACTATTAAAGCTAATTCATTAGACCTGCATATTTTGGGGTCAGTGGTACAGAACATGCACATCAAAGCAGAAAAAGCTTGAGTTGCTAATATGCCCCAAAGCACTGAAGTGAGCAGCACTGCAGATTGTGAATTTGAGAGTTAGGGCAGCCTTAGGGTACTGATTACATTGATGAGGGTATGGTAATGACTTAAGCAGCTGTCAGGAGTTAGAGAGACCAAAATCCACAAGGATGTGTGGCTAAGTAACAGATGCCTTTAAAACTCTTTGGTTTGTTACTGTTCAATAACTTAGAGGAAAACTTTATTGCGGTGACCTCCGCAGTATTTTTGTGCATAGATTAGGATTTTTTTTTCAATTTTCAAAAGACTGGTTTCTTACAGCAGTGGATGAGCTCAGAGAGATCTGATTTTAAGAGCCAATCAACACTTAGATCAGAGAGCAGAAAGGAGGGAAGACGGTGATTTTAAGGAATGCTGAATAATAATTTAATTTAATCAATACATGGTCTTTCAATGCCTAATATAAATTCATCTGAGAGGAGACACTAGTGATCCTTGAAGGTCTCTTTAAGGCCAGTGTTACACTGGACATATGAGGTCAGTTGGTCTAATGTCCAGTGGTATTGCAAATATTTCTGATGACCTGACCCAAACCTACAGGCTGAGAATCAGCAATAGAAATAGATGGGTCAGCAACTTGAAGTAATCTAATTACTAAAATCATAATTCACTTTCAGAGAAATTTGTTTTCTCTCACAAAAGCTGCCCATGTAAAAGTTTGGTGCTAGATCAAAACTGTTCATCCAGGGGTGTCTATGGTCAGTGGAGAAAAATAAAAATCTCAAGGGAGTCATGCTGCCCAGGGATCTATTCTCTGATGTTTGAATTTTTCTCTGGAGGATCTTTCTGCATTGTCTATGAAGATGGATGGGATGAGCAATTTAAAATGGATATCTAACTAGTAGAAAGTTAAAATACCAGACTGCAGAAGATGGGCTAAATAATAATGTACCTGTGACAAATTACCCAGTTGGTACAGCTGGATAACTATCTGCACATATCCTATCCATTTTTCTGTATTCCTGAACTCTAGTACTTGCAGACCACTTATTAAGTGCATAAAGTCAATGGTTTTTTTTTTTTCCCCATGCTGTAGTTCTCACAAATGTTGCACCAATAAAAAGGAATTGTGCTACTTGGACAGTATTGTCAGTAGCAGGGCGCAAAGTGGTATCGGCCTCGGGAGAGGTGTGGGCAATCACTGACACCTGACCTCAGTTAAGACTGTATAAAGTGCTGAAAAGGCCTCACACTGATTATAACAATTCTTCGGGGATCACCATCCTTCCCTCCTGCAGCTCATGTACAGCCCTTTTAATGAGCTGCTCAGTGATCTTGTCCACAGCGAGGCTGGAAGTGAAGATAGTTGAGAACCAATCAGTGATGTGATTAATCACTGGTAACACAAGAGCAGGGCACTGCCGACTGTTGGTATGCACTGTTTGATTTGAATCCATTTATCTGGGGAGGTGGGAATCCCTCTTTATTCTAACAGAAGCAACCCTGCTGCTTCCACCAGCTGCTGAAATCAGGCATGTTTCATTGCTATTATCATTGCTATTATCAATGCAAGAAATCATTATCATTGTGCTGAGGTGCTGGACACCTGTTCTTCTTTCTTGTCTGAATTCTAAAGTCAAACTAATAAGATTCATATGCTCTCAGTCAATAAAGTTTTACTACACAAATGGTTTTGTCCTGGTCAGAGTTCAATGCTTTCATTTTATCTTAGAAAATGATGCAGGAAGTATTCAAACTAGCAAGACTGAAGAGTAAATTAAAAAATGCGTAGTTCTCCTTTGTAACAGATGTGAATAGCTCTCTATGATGATACTCAGTGTGACAAAAATCAAGGATCTGTGCATCATTCTTGCATCTCAAAATTATACTGCCTTTTCCCTACTGTTTTTGGCAGAACATTATTAAGATTTTCTTTTGCTTGCTTTGGCTCCCTGTTGAAGATGATGGATGGTTACTTCCTTTTTCTGTCAGCTAGCCAGTGAATAGCCAATTGAAAGAAGAGGAATAAAGGACCAAACCCCTTTCCATTTCATAAAGGCTTAGAATTTTGACTGGGAAGGCAAGCATTAAATCTATTCCAAATCTATTTACTGTAGGTTCCCATCCATCACCCCAGTATATGAGTGCCTTCTAAATGAAATAAATGGCAGTAGAGAGGGTGTAGCTGAACAATAGCACTCTTCTTGTTTGAGATAATTAATAACCCCATCAGGCTTACAAAAGGTTTTTATTTGTGGAATGACTTGCTTTCCCCTCCTCTAAATTATCAAAATTCAGATTTTGTATAGTGTAAGGCTTTCTTCAGAAAATTGCTCTGTAGAATTTTTTTAGAATTCACACAATTTAATAACACAAAAATCCCCCAGACTTGTAATTTCTAAGTTCTTCTGAGGACCTCCTTCATAGGCACCTAGTTTCCAGTTGGTATTTTGGATTTGTACTTACCATTGTAATCTCAGTGTACCTATCACAGGGATGAAATTGTGATGGTGTTAGGGTTTTAAATTTATTTTGGTTTTATTTCATTGTAGAGGTTTTAAAATAATTTGTGCAAAGATTACCTAAGACCAAAAGAGATATTTCTCTAATTAGCTACAATTTTTTATTATTATTTTGATATGCTTTTTTATAGCTTGGAAGGTTGCACCTTGTTTCTAAATAATTAGAAGCTGTAAGACGGTGGCTGCTATTATTATTATTATTATTGTTGTTGTTGTTAATATTGTTGTTATTGTTCTAGTTCTTCTATTTCTTCTTGTTGGTGTTGTTTTCCTTTAAATAGACGTCATTAAATGAAATTATTACATGGGTGGCATCTGTACTTTTTACTGACTGTAGAATATTGGTGAAATGAGTGTTCTGTTCACAATTTCAGGCTAATATGATCAGGCTGCATGGATCAAACAGTTCTGCCTTCTTTTGATAGTATGTAAGACTGGAATATTTGGTTATGCTGTTTTTTTGTTTTTTAATTTATCATTTCAGTTCATGAATTGCTAATAATTTTTGTGAGGTATTATGATCTGAGCAATACAGGATCCACAAAATTTTGCCTGTTTCAGGGGGATGGTGTCTGTTTGACTAGTCATCTGAAGGCTGATTGAAAGGCAGCATTTTATTATTTCTTTCTTAAAGAGTGGCAGAAAGTGAACTGTGCAGAAAATTAGTATATAGAAAGTGTTCCAGAAATTTAAATAGTTTTTACATTCTATGAAGAGAAACCCAAGAAAACCAAGCTATCCTGAATCCACTTAATAGAAAAGTGAATATAAACACTTAGCAACATGTCTCTGATGTTTCATGTGTATATGTGATTTACTCCAGTGTTTACTTGCCAGCAACACTGGCTCATTCCTAGAATTTCTAACATTTCTCATGCCCGTTTTTTGTTGTTTCTATAGCCATTCAAAGTGTTTTGTGTGCTGTTCTGGTAGTTTAAAAATGGTAAATAATACAGAATGTTAATGAAGTACTTAGTAACCATAATATAATACCTGCTTGCACTTTGATTGACAGTTCATTCTATAAAATAAAGTCTCAATCAATAAGTTCCCAGCCATTTGTCTGGCATAAATAAAGACTGTTACGATTCCAATATTTCTTAGAATACCGGCCAGATGGAGACCGGTAAGTAGCTTGTAGACAAAAATGTGACATATAATGGAATGTTGGCCTGTTGGCATGAAAACTTGAGTATGCTCCATTAATGCACTGCTTAAATAAAGTGATTCAGAAAATGGAGTTTATAAATATTGTTTATTTGCACATTACTTGTACTACTCACAGCATCAGTAACCAAGGGACCATTGAAAGATAGTTTTTCATATTACAAGGGCCAATAATCTGTGTCACACCAACTTGTTTTCATAAAGCCTATGTTGTAATGTGCATACTGGGGCTGTGCTTAGAAGAGGTGCTTAATTCTGATGACTAACTCAATATTACATGTCCAGGATAACATTTTAATGATTTAGAAGTTAGATTTCCTTTCTGAAAGTAAGCTTGCTCTGTTTCCTATCTCTGTCAGTGTATGATCAAGTTCATGGTGCTGTGAATCTCTCTGGTTGTGATTTTCCTTTAGGATTCTGCTGACTTGATCATAGTCAAGTTACATTACAAAATACTAAGTGGAACTTGGACAACTGATGAGCTTTGGTAGAAGTATGGCTTTAGTCTTCACAAAAGATTACAGTACAACATTTGGTAAATAAACATATGGTAAAAATTGAAGTCCCAAATTTGAGTATACTTTTCAACTCATTTAGTTGTACCAGCTTTTGAAAATGTGTTTCTTGTGGCTTATTTTCAAAATCATTATCAAGTAAGAGTTATTAATTATTTTAAACTTGACATTTTATGTAATAATCTTAATCTGAATTTTAGAGAATACTGAAAATGCTTGTTGCATGGTCTTGAGATTTCTTGTCCTATTTTTTAAATGTCATTTGACAAATTACCAATACTAATAAGAAAAAGTTGTTTCTACTTGGGTTTATATATTCCAAAAAAATATTTTAAATGGGTGTTAGAGAAGAATCAGTCGTTTTTTTTCTTCTTTCCTATTCTTTGTTTGTTAGCAAGGGAACAATTTAAAAACAATATCCTTAGTTGTGCAAGTATTCCTAATTTTTTTTTTTTTTTGGGGGGGAGGTGGTGGTGAGGAGGGGTATTTTTCTAGTAGTTTAAGTTGCATGCATGTGTGCAGGCAGCCCAACCATTGATCATTTTCTGTTACAGGCTCTCAAAGTCACATTGTATATTAAAGAAGGGGAACTTGGGATATTATTAAAATATTCCTTCAGCAGCTGTTACTCAATTTAGCTTATGATTCTACAAATATTATCTTTTGACATCTCAAAGTTTGTCAGTAACTCTTTGCATGCTGGGATGTGCAACATACTTCAGAACTGCAACTATTTAATGATGCTTCATTAATTTCAGTAGAATTCTGTGAGGCATATTTTCCAAGTGACATACTTATATCACTGTTCTGGGAATACATCGTGTTTTGCAACAATTACAACATCCACAGGGCAATAAATCAGTTAACTATATTCCTCTAGGCTCAGAAAATGAGCTGAATTGCTGTTTCAGAAACAACTTTTCCCAAGCTCATTTAAAAGGAGGAGGTTTAGGAAAGGCCAAGTGTGATGCATATATAGGCGCTTTAAAAGGGCGTCATGGGGACTGGGAGCAGGATTCTTTCTGTCACAGTATACAGCTGGAAACAATGACAGAAATGTGCTGTAAATAACCTATTGCTGTGGAGCAAACTGAAACAAGAGAATAAAATAGGTATTTATGTTCTCTGCATTTTAATCAAGATGATGCCTCCACAGTTTTTTTCTAGCTGTCGAAATAGGCAAAAAAACCCAAAAAAAAACCCCAAACAAACAAACAAAAAAACAAAAACCAACCAACCAAACAAACAAACAAAAAATTCCAATGGTAAAAAAGTGTTTTAACTCCTTAGGTACCTCTCTCCATTGTAAGTTTGGATCCATGTGAAGGTTCTGATGTCTGTGAAATACCGTGATGTTCTGAAAACAAAAATAACAAATTACTGAGTACCAAGGACCATCAAGAATTATTCCTTGATTATTTTAACAAACACACATATATATTTATTATGCATATATATGTTTGTGAGATATAATTCTCTAGGTCCTTTTTGCTATTTTTTCCCAAACTTCAGTATCATTCTTCCTACTGTGAAATAGCACAACAGAATAGTCAGGTAGTCAAAAAAAACAGAAAACCCAAGAAACCAAAAACCAAACAAAAAAACCCAACAAAAACACTCTAACAAAAGAAAACTCCCTGAAATAGGAAGCACTGTACCCTTATAACAGCAGTCTTTGTTGTGAGATATGCTAAATTGCAATATTCTGTGGTTTTGAATTGTTGGGCTTTTATTGTGGGATGTGTGAGTCCATAAATACACACATCCATCTATATATGTATGTACATATCTATAGATGTGAATAGATGTACACACACATATATAGCTATGTTGTATGTCTTGTTCAAGATCATTAAGGCTGGTGTCTTCAAAAAGTCATACTATTAAGGCTGGTGTCTTCAAAAAGTCATACTTTAAACGATCTTGTGCACCCACACATCAAGATAGAAAATTTCTCACTTTTTATAGTTATAGGAAGACTTGTGAAGTAATTCAGTATCTCACAGGCAAGAGTGCTTCGTATAATGTGGAGAAAATGTGTTTGGATTGGATCCTGCCTCACCTTTTATTGCAATACAGGCAAAGAGCTTGGTAACTGAAAAAAACTTTTATAGCTGTAAAACTACATAGAAATGTCTGCTATAATTAAAATACTGGAAAATACTGCAGCATAAAGAGTGGGAAATCGTATAATTGAAGTGCAGTGTTTCCAGTCCAGGGGGCTGATCTGGAGATTGGGAAATGTATCTGCAAAAATATTGACAATTTGATACAGTTTCAGAGACTGGGTAAACTGCAAAGAATTCTAAACTAAGACATAGAAACAAATTTGGGGCGAGGGTCAATGTCAACATTCCTCTGCTTAGCTGGACTGAAAGAAACTGTGAACATGACAGAATCTTCAGTGTATCTCTGCTTCTAAGTTAGCTGTATTTACAGATACAACAAGAAATACATTTTATCTGTCTTTAGCTAATATAACTCTTGGGGAGGACTGATTAATATATTTAAATGAGCCATTTTCATATGTGAAGCTGCACCTACCAGACCTGATAAACTGATCCCTAAAATTATTTATCCCTTTACTGTTGTGTTAGAACTGCAGTCAAAGGGATGAATCCCGTTGACATACTCAACTGAACTTTCAATTCACTCACTCAGTAGTGGGTGGGATAAGACCTACATAATCTTGCAAAATACTTGTTTGTGCTTGATTCCCTGTTACAACAGCACCACAGTCTGCTAGGCATAATTAGGAAAGCAGACCTGCAGTGTGTGTTCAGTCTCATGCATAGACACATACAAACTGCAATGACACCTTTGATTGAAAAGTAAACCCGTGCATCTCCCGCAGACTCCACCTGTGTAGTACCTGTAAACATGTAAACACTAACAAGGTGCCATAAAGCATCAGAGATTTTGATTTGTTTTTTCCTCTAAATTGTGAATGTTATTAGTGTGAAGTCGAATCTTAGTCTTAAATTAGCCTATCTAGAAAGCATGATTAGGATTAAATGTATATACATAAAGATATATATACAGACACACATACACACACACATATATATAAAAGTATCTGTGTGCCAGGGTTTCTCTATCAGTTAATTTTGAGAAACATAAAGTAATTTCTTCTTTGTGAAAATAAAAGCCTATACTGGAGCCTCTTACTGATAGTTGCCCTTCAATAAATAAGTTTTGCTCCTACACCATACTTAATGTGATTGAGACCTGAGCCCTTGTGAGTTGTCCTTTGTGTCAGTCTGCAATAATAACCCAGACTGTGGTACACATAGAAGTGTATTTTCTTTTTCTAGTCTAACCTTTGATGGAAATCCTGGCCATTGTAGGTTTTCTGTACAAAGAGTGGGTTGACAGAACATACATTTGATTTCTGTTACTAGATAATTGAAAGGATGAGGCTCAATTTGTGACAATCCAGATCAGAAAGAAGTGGACCTGTTGAAAAGAGTTCACTACAGGTGACCTATGAGAATGATCAGTTGTCTAAAGAAAATATAGTCCATGAGGAAAGTTGTAAAGAACAGTGGTTGTTCAAACTAGACAATACCAAACTTGTGTGGGCATAACAAATAAAGCCTAAAATCAGCAAGGGAGATTTAGGTTAGACATTAGGAAATATCTTGTAACAGTAAGGATGCCTAACAACTGGGTTAGAGGTTTGAGGAAGGTTTTAAAAACTTCACTGATAAGAGTTTTGAAAATTAAACTGATATCAGCTGGGATAGAAACAAGTTTAGGTCTTTCTGTGAGGGAAAAAGGGATAGAAAATATGGTCTTTTATCTTTGTAATAGCCTTTTTCGTCCATGATTATATCCTCTGCATCTCCACAGGATCGGTTTCTGTTCTCTCAATTAACTAAAATATAGGGAGTTCTTTGTTAGAGAAAAGTGGAGTTTAGTATTTTTAAAATGAAATAATTTTTCTGTGAAAATTACTGCTCTTAAAAATTGCTTTGGGCAAATGTATAAACTGTTGTTTTCTGTTGTAATGAAATTGGCATTTTTTTGAAATCTCAACAAGCAGGTAATAGTATTGTGCCTTCTGATATCTTTTAAATACTGAGCTTTTTCTTAGAGGTAGGAGAGACACACTCAGGTCTGGTTTATTGTATTATTTTTTTTTCCCCTGAGCACGTGATAGTTATGTATACGTGAAGACAAATGTTTGGGTTTTTGAAATGAGTAGCTATGAAAACAATTGGATCATGCAATTGAAATTTTATCCTGACCTTGAAATACAGAACATGCAAATAATGATGTTTAGCAGCAGAGTTCTCATGAAATTCCTAATGGACAGAGCTGACAATAGTGTGGACAGTTCAGTTGGATTTGAACTATATGGTACTTTTAGGCTGAGAAATATGTACTAGCAGCAGGATAGCTGCTATTATCTTATCCATCCTTAAAATGATTCCCAGGAAAAATGCTACATGAAGAAATATGGTTCATATATACTGGATATTAGATCAGCCTTTGGCTGAATCAGAAAGAATTAGTTTAAGTAGGGAGGTGAGGAGGGCATTCTTGGGACCTGGCTTTGAGATTGAGAGGTTAAAGGGCTGGGAATGGAAGTAAAGACTGTAAATATTGGTTTGGTAATGGATTGACAGTCATATACAGGTTACAAATTTTGGAACTGATAACTTGCTGATTTTTTAATGGGATTTTATGTTATGCAGACATCCTTTTACTGATGTTTGCATTTTTCCCAGTCAAATAATATTTTACATTAATGTGGCATGTCTGTTTTGATTTGGTTTTAGGGAGCTATTCTAGGGTTTTAAATCAAGCAGTGAAATTGCTGCTGTGCTGTATGCAAGTTTGTAAGTGATTAGTAAATAATATAAATGTCTATTTCATTCAGTTGGTTGACAGAGGTATAAAGTTGTACAGCAGATACAGAAAAAACTGCAATCAAATCAAATGTAGCATACCTTTTTTGCCTTGTTTTTTTTTTATTATTTTTTTTTTTAGAGGTAGATTTTGTCTGAACAGCAAGAAAATAGATAAAGGGGATTTGTCAAGACATGGAGGGAAAACTGTCCCAGGTGGCTGGATGATCACAGAGAACAAACCCTACAAAAATAATGAGATTGTGTGAAAGGATGGACCTGCACCACAGTCGCTGGAAAGATGATAGAGAATCAGCAAACATAATTTTGACCAACTCTTGGAGTTTTAATGTTTTGACTGGTTTTAAGGAATTTTGGTTTAACTTAAGCATTTCTTCCTTGGAAATAATTAGAGTCCAATTCCTCTTATGCTTTCACAGTGTTCAAAATTTTAACCTCCAAATTTAATATCTTTGCAGTTTATGTAAGTTAGACTGTATTTCTCCCTCTCACAGAAAAGATTGGCCTATTAATAGCGTCCTTTTCAACATATGGGATTATATTCTGTCAGTACTTAAATGGGACATGGTTCTTTTTTTATCCTGAATCCCACTTGTACTCGTAAACTGATGATGCAGAGTTATCAGTGTTAATTTTGTTACAGAAAACTTGCCAGATCTTTCTCGTTGCCTAATGATTATCTGTGCTCTAGCTTGTATTCTATAAGTTTCCCAGAATTCACTCTTCTTTTAACCTTATTGAGTGATTTATTTTTGCACTCAGCAGGCTCTGAATATTCTTTTTTTTTTATTACAGAATTGGATTTTTACATGCATCTCTTTTTGCAATTTTTTATAGGAAAAGAAATCTGTGCAGCCTCTTTCAGATTGTTTGTGGTCCTTTTGCAGAAATGTCCACGCCCTTTCTGATTCTAACAGAGAGAGGATGGAAAATGCCTCTAAACAACTTGGAGTTCATGATTTTTGAATTTCTTTTAAACAAAATTGAAATTAAATATTTTTAAAACAGAGACAGAAATAAAAATAAATCATTTTCTCTTGAACTCAGGGTATCTTTTAAAAATCAAGAAATTATCGTTCCTCAAAAAACATTCATTTATTTCTGCATCATCCCTATCTTGCCAGTATTGACAGACTATTAAGTTAAAGGCCTGTGGCTATTTCTTGTACTATTCTGCTAAAGGTTTATATAAAATCTGTACACATGCTCATGAAAACTGTCATGTAGCTTACACAAGAAAATGTTAATAAATTAATATTGAGCTTCTTAAGTCAGATATGGAAATGTCTGTCCAATGTATGATGGATAAAAATTAATTAATTTAGTAGTAGTGATTCTTCCTTTTCCTTTTTTTTTTTCCCTTTTGTGCAAATGAGATCAAAAAATTCTCTGCAGATGACCAGGAACTAAGGTGGAGGACTATTTAAAATATCTGAAATATTAGGAGAAAAGGATCTTAAGATATTACGTTGTTTTTAAACAAAGAAGTTGGTAAGCCTAAATAAAATTCAAGTATTGGAGAAATCTGAGTACTTGGCAGTAAAGCATTATTAATTTGGTGGGAAAATAAAATCCATTAAAAAAGCCTGAAATTGTAAGGGAAGATACAGTAATGCTGATTCAATTTGCCAAATTTCTTCATTTTTTCATCAAATGCTGCCCATAATCGAAGTACCAACTGAAGCAGACATCATGAATATCCTCATTCTATTACAGATATTTAATGGAGCTTAACTTCAGTTATGAACAGCAAAAAATCTAAACCAAGAGTGTCTTGTAAAGGCTTAGGGAATCAAAGCAAAAGTCTTGCCTTTGATACAATATTACCCTGACGAGTGCACCAACACAAGGTTAGCAGGAGCTTTACTGCACTGCGGTGTTCACCTTTCCACTGGCTAATCTTTATGCAAGGTTAGAAGCTCTGTGCTTTCTGATACGTGTGAGACTCAAAAGTGTAAATAGTGTTGGTTTTCTTGGAGATGAGTTAGACAGTCTTGACCTGAGTAAAAAATATAGGACACACAAAGGTGTGACTTTTGCAATTTATACAGATACTGTCCTCGTGAATAAAATCCCTATGATCTCTGAGGCTCTCTACTTTCTTCCTGACAATGAGAAATAATCATGTTCTGTCAAAAAACCTTAACGTATTATTCACAGTGGAGATGGGATATGAATTCATGATTACAGGAATCAACAGTTACTTACAATAAATGCATCATCAGTATTTGGGACTTACAAATATTAAAAAATCCTCCAAAACCCTTAATTCTAAATCATCTGAACTGAAATGAAAAACTACAGATATTTTAGTAAGGTTCTCTTGCCCCCTACTTCTCTACATTAAAAATTGGAACCCTGTTTTGTTACATTTTAAAATAGTTCAGTGCCTGCTGCAGCATGCTAGAAAATGTGGTTGTGGGGGTTTTTTTTCCTTTTCCTTAGAAGCTAAAGATATTTACTAAGCCATTTTTGTCTGTTACTGCAATCAAAGATTGTAAGTGTAATTTCTTGTCTGCATCAAAAATACTTGAGATTTTTTCCTCACACTCCTGCTGGGCTCTGGACACAAACTATCAGGATTATAAGAGTCTACTAAAGAACACAGACAAACAAAATAAAAAGAAAAAACAGCAATATGTATGAACATCAAAATCTTTGGTGATTTAGGCTGCAAAGAACTCTTGACATAAAATCAGCTTTTGCTGTTTTAAGAATCCAGTGCACCTAAACAATTATACTATCTTTGTCCTTTTAGTGGCTGAGAAGAGCAAATTATAATTTTGGTGATGCAAGTGAGGAATTGATTCATATTAATCAACTAAGTATTTTCACTAAGGGTGCACTGTGGTAGGGATTATGTATTTCTGTATAAAACACAAGCAGATGGTTTAACTTTTACATAGAAGCCATTTGCCATTTACCTTTGCTCTCAGCATTTCTTGTATTATGCATTTATTTTATTTTACAACTTTAGGAGCATTCCAGATAAATGCTCATGGAACCATGAGGAAACATAGTAACAGAGATGTTTTATCACTCAAAAATTTGGATGTTAATCTCCTAACTGTTTTTTGTTTTTTTTTTTAAGGGAACCCATACACTTTGCTTCTCTCAGCCTCCAAATGGCAGAACCATGAGATTTGAAACTTCCATACTGAGGCATGCCTTAAAGTAGCTTGACTGCTTGATGTAGAACCTGGCAAAATAAACAAAACTGAGTCCTAGAAGTGCAGGGAGATTCGTATGAATCCATCTGTGTTTGACAGATCAAGATTAGGTGGCTGACTTTTTAAAGGGATTTGTTCTTCTCATCACACCTATTTCTACTTTTCAGGTTATTTTCCTGGTAGATTACATTTCTGAGATGTTCTGTTGCTTCAAAATCATGAAAAATAAAATCTCTAGTCCATATTCCATATAGTTTATTGACATTTTTTTACTGTCTTGTAATTCAGAGAACGTTTATCTTTATGCAAAAGAGCTAAATTTTATTTCATTTTATTTTATTTTCCGGTTGATTTTTGGTTTGCCTGGGTATTTAGCTGAATCTTTTCTGATGGTGTTGGCTCCTTTGTGGAATCCATAAAGCTCAAAATCATGTTTTGAACTTTTACTTATGCAAAACAATTGGAGAAATACAAATAGACATAGATAATTATCCCAAGCCGGGGAATACTAGAAAGTTTTCATCTCTTGTATTTGATGTAAGTCAACTGTATAATTTAAATAGATAGTTTTAAACGTGATGATTTCCTTTGCTGAATTAGTGAGCTTCCACATCCTGTGAGGATCCAATATGTAGGGAAAAAGGAGATATAAAATCTTAAAAGCTGAGAGAAAATACATCATTGAGGGCATATAAAGAGATAGAAATTAACTTATTCCAGGGATAGATGAAAAAAACCCCACAAAACGAAAAGCAAACCAAAACAAACAAAAAACTCCCTAGATTTTTGTTTCTGGATATTGGAGAAGGCTTTTCAGAACAATTTTAGGAGACTTCACTACCTTGGACTGAAAATATTTTTAAAGAAAGTAGGTAGTTTGAGACAGAGTAACAAATAGCCAGTTTGATTAAAAAAAAAAAATCCTAAATAATTATATAATTTCCTTCAGCAAGAGGTGCAGAAAAATATTTTCTTCTTTTGCATCTTTGGCATAATGGCTTTTAAAGTCTCATTATGTTTTTAAAGTGAAAAATGTTGTCTTCAGATGTATGAGCATGACAGAACAATTCTGTATGATTTTCCTTTGAAGTTCGGAAAAAAATTCTTCTCATTGCATTGTGTGACAGTTTCTTAATAAGAATATGTTGGTGGAATGGAAGCTCAGTGATTTTCTGTGTGAGTACCAAGCATTTCCTTTGAGTTAAAAAGATTGTGAAAGTACACTGTAATGTTTGTATTGATCTAGACACTATCTATAGCTGTCTTATTACATTTTCTTATTTTGGCATAATTTATTTATGACTAAATTGCTTGGTGGAGTTTCAGGAAGATCAAAAAGAGATTTTCTCGTTATTATAAATCCCCTACAAAAGCCAACCCAAAACCATATTTTAATTGTTAAAAGCTTTACTAGTGTAAGAGGAAACTCAAAGAGGTAAAAAAGTGAATATGACAAATATAGCTTGCAAACGACCCGCCTTAGCATAATACACAGTGTTTACTTAGGAACACATTATCAAATTGCATGTTGTTCAAATGAAGGCTTATCACCACTAAATTATTTATACTTTAGTCTGAAAAGTAAATAAATGTTAAGTGACTCATTTTTTTTTGCTTTTTTCTGAAAAGGCAAATATCTCTAGCTATCAAAAGCTCTGTATCATTTATGAACTAGATTTCAGTCTTATTCATTTTAAATTAGGTTGCTTAAATATACTTTATACACAACCGAGATACTCATGAAGGATCAGTTATTCATTGTTACATTGGAAAAATGCAATTTTATATTAAAAAAAAAAAGTAATTTGGCTATTTGGGACAAAACTCTTCCCATTCACCTCTGTGATAACTCTTGAAGACAATACAAAGCTGTAGATCCTGGAGACATCATGAATCATGATAGGCAGATGTTGGTATTCACACTTGACACTGTGTTTGGCTGTTCATGAACTAATGTCAAACTTGCTCTTCTGCAAAACCATCCAGTGGTGCAGTGTGTTAAGGTGTTCTGGTGGATCACCTTTCTGTGAGGTTCTGGTGCTTGCCAGGCTCCGTGCTTGATCTCACCAGACTCTTTGCTCTGCCATGTCGGGCATGCCTGGGGCTGAAGTGGTCTCAGGAGCAGGTCTGCTCACACATACTGTCTCAGTGCTTTGACTTTATGGGAGCTGTGATGATGCTTGCTGCCTTAGTTAACTGCTGTCTTACCTCAGAGGATAATTGATTTAACAGTGATTTACATCATCTGTGCAGGAGTGCAAATGATTACTCAAGGTACAACATCACAGAGGTTTGAGTTTTGCCTATTGAGAAGGCTACATTCATGAGATAGATGCTTTTGATACACATTGTAGAATTGAGTGCATAATCAAATGTCTTTTTGGTGTAAATGCTTTCTAATTAGGGTTCTTCTGGAGTTACTCTTTTATAGACAACTTTTTCTCAGTTACGCATAATAAAAAATCTGCAATGAAAAGGAGAAAAATATTCACAGTGCACTATCTTTTCCAAAATGTATACTTTTCCCTCATTATTCAATTTGTATTTATTAAAACTAATTCCTGGGTGGTCAAAGATACTAGGTGAAAATTTCTTTAGGATAATTTACACTATATCTTAACACCCTAATGCTTTATTCCTAGTGTTCACATTTTCACTGCAATCCCTCATTGCTTTGGTGGAATCTGAAATTATTCCTTACTCCTATGAAATAGCGCAATATGCAATAGTCTGTTAAATGGGAGACCTTTTTTCCAAGTTTTAAATTTTAAATTTTGTGTTTATGCTCTTCACATTTAAAAACAGTCTCATTTATACTCTGCCACGAAATAAATGAATGGGTGTCTCCATTTCACCACTTATGGCACTCTGATCATGTGCATTCCCTCTGGTGATAACATGATTAAGTAATGAAGGAGTCTAATCAGCTGTCTCAGAATGTACCCATTAAACAGAAGATCCCATCTAAAGGTCCAAAATAAACAAAATAACCCAGAAGTCAAATAGGGTAAACTGCAAAGTTCTTTCTCTTGAAGTTTGCACCACTGCCTGCAGCCTAACAATTTTTCAATAAGGTTAGTATTTAAAATTCTAGTAAACCTTCCAAGCTTGATGTTGGTGCTTAGTATGTGGGTTTTTACTTTGGAGGGCATGAGTTTTGTGAGGTGGTCTAAATCAAAGCTTATTAAAGAGAAGGGGTATTTGTAAAAGGGAAACGAAGACAACAAAAGCAAGGAAAAAGAAACCCAACCAATCCCTATACATTACAAAGTTGACCTTGCATTAGTTTCCCTCTGGCAAAGAGGAGATATTTGTTTTGCTGGAAGTTGTTTGCCTGTAATTAGCCTGGGTAGGAACTAACTCATCAACTCAATTGCTTAAGAATTGTCAAGTCATAAACTGGACATTTAGCTCCTCCTGTGGTCAGTGGAAATTCATTGACACCAAGTAATTAACACATTTCAAAAAGAGGTGCCTGAGAGCAGTGAGAATTGCCTGGAAGAAGTCTTTGGACTGGATAAATAGGGAGCCTGTATATGTATTATACACAGATGACTAATTTTACATGGGGAAGGCTGAAATACTTTGTTGGCAATTAGCCTTAATACATCCCTTGCTGCATATACAGTTTTTCATACTTAAGGTATTTATCAAGTGCTCTCTATTTGAAGTCAGCATCATTTCCCAATTCAGTTACAGGAGTATTTCACAAAAATATTTAAGAATACCTAGAGGAGGAGCCATGCAGTATTTTTACTTTCTGTCCTAAATTATCTGTAGGAAGCTCACCACCTTAGCTAATGCTCAGCATTTTAAAGGAAATTTTGTGTTCTCGTCTTTTCCTTATCAGTACGATTGGGGTGTTATTCTGGGGGTTTTCTTGGGTTATTGGATTTTTGTTGTTTTTTGCTATTGTTGTTTGTTTATATGTACCTAGTGTTTTGGAAATCATATTCTTGGGAATATGTTTTGGGATAGATTTGGTCACAAAAGTACTCAGATCTTTCACGTTTGTTTTCTGTTTTATAAAGTATAAATAATGCATTTAAGAGCCTTTGCCACACAGAACTTTGAATACTGCCATGATAAAATAATATTTACCACTGTAGAAAATATTCATAATTTATACTAAGGAAAACTTGCAAAAAAGCACCAGTTTGAAGGTGAAGGAAATCTTGGAACACGAACTTCATATGTGATATGGTGTTATATATTGTTTGTTAATTAAGAACAATACGAGGTTGAGCTGCATTTCGTTTGTAGTACTAAGATGTTACAGCTGGTAGAAATGAACAGCTTTTGAATATGCAGGTCTCTTCTTGATCTTACTATGTACAGTACCAATGCAGCTATTTGTGAAAACAGTTGACTCAAAGTAAAATACTTAAACCTTCTGGAGTTAATTTTGTGTTCAATTACCTCTGTTCATACAGCTTTAGGTGTGTTTTAGTGCTAAATGTAAACAAATGTTACAGAATAGATTTATTCTGCAAATTTGGGACTTGGAACACAATGAAAGGCATTGCCAAGGGGCTGAGTCATGCCTTGTTGTGGAAGATTAGCTATAGTGTCATATGAGTGATACACCTACGTTTAACTCTGGTGCTGTGGTGGGATTTCCTTGCTTAGGGAACAAATTCCCACCCACCGATTCAGTCACTATTCCTTCTGTGAGAGTGGGTGTGAAAATCATCTGAAAATGCTGGTAGGCTGAAACAGAGGCAGGGAGGTTTCTTACTGGTTACTGACATGAGGAATATTAATTTTCTTGCAAATTAATGTATATTCAGGTAGTAAGGAACAAAACCAAGTATTAATGTTTTTCTTCCTCTTTAGCCCATGGCCAACTTCACGCTAGGGTCCTGTACCTTCCTTGCCACCACCCTGCAAGCAGCACAGAAGAATGGGGAATTGGGGGTTGTGGTCAGTCCCTAGTGGGTCCTCTCTGGTGCTCCTTCCTCTTCACAGTTCTCCTTTCTTCCCGCAATGGTCCTTCTCATGGGCTGCAGTTCTTTAGGATAAACCTGCAGCTTTGTAGGCATTTCTGTTGACTGCAGTGGAATGTCTACTCTATTGCCTGGAACATCTTCCCCCCTCTTCCTTCTTTTCTCACCTTGGTATTCATGCAATTTTCAAACTCCTTCCCCCTCTCACCACTCTCTTGTCCAATATTTTGCTCTTTCATGTACATGTTTACCCCAGCCACCATCAGCATGGCTCAGCTGGTGTCCTGTGGTGGTTCTATTTGGAAGCAGCTGGAACTGGATTTGTCTGAAATGAGATAGGTCCCTGCTAAACAAAACCTTGTGGTTTAGACCCAACAGTCCATGGAAAAATATAGTGCTATGCATAACGAACTTAAGTATTAAGAAAATTCTGACTGAATATTTCCATGAAATCTCCTTGGAGCAGCAAATGGACTCTTCCTGGCATGAAAAAAGATTTGAAGATGAGGTCGAAACAAAGACAATGTGTTTCCCAGTGCATTTGGAGTATGAGCTGAGAATTCAGTCCTCTCAGGCCAGCAAATTACTGAGTAATCAAAGATGTAAGTTTAGGAGGGAGAGAAGGAAGGTTTTACAATCATATGTGGGGCTTTTTGTCTGGTTTAGATAGTTATCTCTGCATATGCAAAGAATGAAAGTCTCTGATCCCTGTAAGCAATTTTTCAGTCTGTTGCTGGAAGAAATGTTGAAGTAATTGCAGTTTCAGTAATAGTCAATGAGTATTTATAATTTCAACTTGTGTGATGACTACATAAAATTATTTATTAACCAATATATAGATCAATATCCATATTTGCCTGATGATATTTTTAAGAATTTTTAGACACCTGCATTCTCTTTAAAGTCTCTGTAAAAATAGCCAGATGGAATATATCCATCCCTGCCCAACCTCTCCCCCACACCCCCCTCAAAAAACAAAATAGAACAGTAGTAGTATGACAGTACAAAAAAGGATAATGGCATAATTTTCATTCATTAACCTGACCAGGCATTGACAATTGTAGTCCTCTTAGCTATTATCTTTCACAGAAAGACATTTTCAGTTTGAACATTTCATAACACTGTGTTACTCTGTTGCATTGTACTATTTTTCCTCTTTTTTTGTACTTCACAAAAAAGTGTAAAAAAGAAGATCCTTCATTAAAAGGATTGTTTATGAATCTAATAGTGAAAGAAGAATACAATTTCTGTTACTTTTTCAAAGACAAAAGAAAATACTTGTCCTTGGCCTTGACTGTGCCTGAAAGGAAGGTTAGCCTGATCGTGTATATTTAAAGCGAGTGACTTGTACACAGTTGACATTTATAATGGTACGTCTTGAAAGCACTCACCTTTTCAAAACTGACTTGGTCAAGATTAGAATGAAAGTAATAGCATGATTAGACCTGGTATTAACTCAACAGTGGTATCATCTTAGAAATGCTTCAATTGTCAATGCTATAGGAAAACTTAGTTCAAATCTTAAAATATCTCCACATTGCAAGACTATATAATTTAAGGCACTGACCAAACATAGTCCTTGTAAAGTTTAAATTGCATTTGAATGCAGACTGTTCTCCAAGTTTTGTGGGCTGCTTTTTTTAATTCATCCTTTGTGCAAGTTATTTCAGATGGACAACCAGATGAATTAAAAAAAAAATAGGGTGAGACATGGAAAACAATCAAGGTATTTTCCCTTTCCTTGCTAACCTTTCTAAAATCATGCTTGATCTTCAGAAATAAAATGAAAAATGTCCTCTTCCATTAGTACTGAGAAAATATTTCCCTTGATATACAAGAAGCAACAATAGATTTTAAATAACATTGTGTGTGGAAGAATTTTCTGTGGGAAGCTTTCATTTCTTCTTTAAAACAGCTAGTATATTATCTCCTGAATAAGTGTTATGGCTAAGTAAATAATCCATACACATGCATAGTGTTTAAAAAGGTGTGAGTCCACTTGCAGAACAGAAAGAGGACACTTGGGGCCCAAATTCATGTCACTTAATATGAGGCACTTAACTGAGACAGGGGAAACACAAGTGCAGATGTGCCAAGTTCTAGTGACTGGAGTCTAAAAGAAACCTGAATTGACTTACTGAGATCCCTGCTTGTCACTGATGACTCTTCAGGAACACTGGGCATTTTTAAAAGGCTCCACTTAGATGCTTTTTATTCCAGTGTCTTTTGACTTTTGCTAACAGTGACAGGAATAGGATGAACAATGATTTTTCCTTCCCCCTAACCATGTGAAATTGTCAAAGTAAGAACAAGGCTAACAATAACTGTGTTTGAGTTATCTCAAGGAAGCAAGCCTGAGAGCTGTGTCTCTGAAACTACTTTAGTGAAAGGTTAATGCTCGTTAGTGTGGAGTCAACAGCACACTGATAAAGTAGTGCACAAGTGAGCATTACAGTAAAATGTGATGCATTGCATTTATAAAAATAAGAGCAACAGACTTTGGAAAACTGGATAAGGCTTGCATTTGATATATCACAAGCGGAGTTTTATCTTCATTTCCTCTTGCAGTCTCATATGTAACATTTCTGTTGCTAAAACGATAGAATAAACAAGGTATCATTGGTTAAGGTCAGTATGGGACCTGGCTGGATGAAGATCAGGAAATGCATTCGTTGGCTCACAGCAGCCTGCCAAAGGGTGGTGGGTTTGGAGAAGGGGAAGAAGAGACAGCCTGTGGTACACTTTCTCCATTCTGTAGGAATGCAAGACTGATTTGGCAAGTGCAGGCTATTTGGCAGATCTGCTCTGGCAGTGATTTAAAGCAAGACAGGAACTAACCTCAGGAAGAATGAAGCAAATGTTCTCTACATGGAAAAAGGTATTAATTTAAACAAAGGATGAGCAGACGCCTTTTTTCTAATCTGCATGCCAGCCTTTTTCCAGGCAGTTATTGGGATCGAAACCCCAGATCAAAACCAGCTTTTAGATTGAAGCAAGCCATCATTAATCTAGCTAATTGGCATAATAACATTTTCTTTAATACATCACTAACAGTCTAAAAGCATAGTAATTGCTTTTTTGGAGGATAAACATGGAGTACGGAATGAAAATAAGTAAGACTCTGAGAAATAAGAAGGATCAGAACAGTCTGAAGTTAAAATTAGTTCTGGATTTTCATTTAGAACAGCTCAACTTTCATTCCTCTTTTAATATTTCAGAACTATAATTGGTTAAACGATAAAATACTAGTTCATGAGTAAGAGGGGTTTTTATCATGGCTGCTGTTCTGTAACCCATGAAGGAGATTCTAATGAAAAAAAAAAGTTATTTCATGAGCTGGAAAGGGATCATGAAAAGTGAGTGCTAAGAAACAGATATAAAGATATAACAAAGCTGTTGCTTTCGTGGTTTGGATCAAATCTTGCTCGTATCTAGCCGTTCATGAGCAGAAGTTAAGTGCCTATTCCAGCTCCTGAAATAATCAATAATGACAAATATTGCAGTCAACTTTCTGTAATAACTTTAGACATTTCAGACCAGGACATAAGAGAACTCTAAAGATTTTTAAACACATTGAAGGTAAAACAGAAAAATTGATCATGGTTTTCATTATTTGTGTGTCCAGGTTACTATAACTGCTGAAGTAAAATGGACTTGCATACTTCATTTGAACAGTACATTTACTTGAAAAAAATGTTTTGAATATGACAGTATTATATTTAGATTAATACTTGAGGTCACTGGATAACTTTTCTCTTAAAAACTCCAATAATGTGAAAATTTTCCATGGAATCCTGTTTAGCTCTTTGGGAACTTCCACAAAGTATTGTATTTTTATAGTTCAGCTCCTTTGAGTTCTTTCACCAGGAATACTGTGTCCAGGACTACAAATTCTTACTTTAGATGCTTAATCTCACATTTTTACTCCTAATTTCAATGAATTTTTTAGAGCTGAAAGCATGTGAAGACCTACTTTGTCTTCAGAAGGTAACAGCATGCCAAGTATTGTCTGTCTTCCCTACTTTAATGTATGATAACTCAAAGTGGTACACAACAGAACTCTAATTCAAGACTTAGTGTGATATTTAATTATTTTTCCTCCCATAAGACATGTGTAGAACAGTGTAAGCGTTAAGGACAGAGGAGGCCTTGTGGGACAGTTTGAGGAGTGAGAAGCATTAAAATGTCAGTGTATGACAAGTATTTTTGTGCTGCGTCCCTTCAAAGATGAGGATTAGCTGTGCTTTCAATTGGTTTTCATTTCCTTGTTGTTTAGTGGAACCGTAATTGGTTTCTGTGG
This sequence comes from Cisticola juncidis, assembly GCA_013400215.1. Classification (NCBI taxonomy): domain Eukaryota; kingdom Metazoa; phylum Chordata; class Aves; order Passeriformes; family Cisticolidae; genus Cisticola; species Cisticola juncidis. Next base: position 89,126 of record VXBR01008250.1, read on the forward strand.
GCCGAGTACTTTATCCTCTCTTTTGCAGTAACGCTGCCTTGCTCATGTAAAGGTGATGTACCTATTAATATAAAAGGAAATGTAAGCACACTCCAAAAGCCTTTTTAGTAAGTACTCATTAATTTTTTCTCTGTATATATTTATATATTTTGTAAATACATCAAAAGTATTTCTTTGTATACCTTTGTATATCTCACAGTAACAGCAGTTGGCAGCCTGCCATTGTTTTTGTACAGTAAAACTCTCCATAAACTTAAGTGGTTCTGGATGGTGTAAGTCACCACTCCTGTGATTAAAATGAGTTAACTTTAATTGGATCATCTCAAATCACTGACTCAGTGTTGCACTTCGCAAATTTGGAGATAGTTTTTTAAAAAGAAGTATTGTTATCAAGTTCTATCCTCTGGAAATGACATCCAAAACACATTTCCCTCTGCTGTCAAGACATTCCATTTTCATGGATACAAAAGAGTATATGTACAGGCATGCACACATTTGTATTTTAGATGTTTGTATTTATAGTTTTACATATGAATTGATTTTTAATTTAGTGAAAGAAAAGAGTACATAATCATTTGTAGAACATTCAAACCCCAAAATGGTATGCATTCCTTCAAAACAAAATTCATGTGGTTGACTGGTTAACTTAAGCACTCCAAGAGTCCCCCTATTTAACCAGTATGAGGTTTTATTGGGAAAAGAAAAAAAAAAAAACAAACCAACAACAACAACAACAAAAATTCAAAAAAACCCCAAAAATCAAACAAACAAAACCCTCAAAACAAAACAAAACAAACAAACAAACAAACAAAAAAAACAAACCAAAAAGCCACTAAATTTTTGATGTGTGTTTAATGCAGGATAATGTATGGTAAATCAGAGTAATCAGAAATTTGCAAAATCTAAGTATATCACTCACACCACCTCCTGCGGCAACTTGTTCTGTATCTTCAGATGCTTTGTTCAAAGCAGTTAATTTCTCACCCTAATCTTGCAAGACTGTTCCAGAAACAAATTAATGGCAGTTATTCATTTCTTGCTGTTATTTTTCTTCAGTAATCTTTACCTTTTATTTCTACTTACTACATCATGTTGCATTTCTATAACAATTTCTCCACTCCATTTGCTTTAGTGGTTGTAAATTCTATGTAGGCTCTGTGCACCTTTCCCACTGCCATGTCTATTCCTGTTCTCTGTAGTTCCTTTCAAGAAAAAGATGATAATGCCACTGATCTCCAGTTCCAGTAAGCTAGAATAGAAAAGAGAACCTTTCCTTTGTATTCTTTGGTGCTTTTGTTACTGGAGTCTAAGCTTTCATTGGAAAACACATAGTTGATTTACCTCTACTGGAAAGTGTTTTTCATCATCAGAAGTAAATTTTTAGCTCCCACTAAATGTCAGTGTTTAGAATTATTTTACTCTAGATTTAGTTATCAAATGGAACTTGCAGTCCATAGTTTTAATGATCCTTATAATAATTTTCTTTTCCATTACAATAAAGTGATCTGTGATTTTTGTTACCTATTTACAAGGATAGTACAAAATGTTATTAATCCCTAGTCTGCCCCAAAGAGGATATATTAAGCTATTACTAAGCGGAATTTCCTTTTCTTGGACTATACCATTCTTGTTGACTCAAATGACCAAAACAGATTTCTCTTCCAAATATAGTTGTTTTCATGTGTTTCCTCATAGGACCTTTCCTTGTCCCACCTTCTGATTTCCTCTCTCTGATTAGGCATTCCAGCAGCTCTCACATCCTAAGAGGTATTAACAAGGGCCACCTGCCACTGTGACTCATTTAAAATGTCTCTGCACAGTCTAAGACAAGAGATAATAAATATGTCCAGGCCATGGGGGATCAGAAGAGAGCCAGAGACAGTACTGGTCAGCATAATGGGCAGTGGTCTCAGCATGGGAGCAACCTAACCTTATGCTCCATTATTCCTCTGTGCAAATGCTCAGCAAATGTCACAATCCCATAAGCAGTTTGTGGCAGGTACCACATGCTGCTGTGGGTCTGCGCAAAACCACTGCAGTTAGTTTTTAACAAAGAATGTTTGATACCCATCCCAAGCATTTCTGAATAGGTTTTTCCTACCAAAGATACTCAGCATTTTTTTATGCATTTTCAAAAAATGTTAGACTGTTTTGAGGAACATGAATATGCTTTTTCCCTTAGTTTTGAATTATTAATTAATTCAGTCATACTCCTAGCTCTAGGAAACCCTACTTGAAATGACTTACTTAAACTACTATTCCTTCTGTATTTTCTGCACTTTTTTATGGAAAGGTTTTCCGATTTCTTTACTGACATTTTCTCTTTGATGATCGTATGTTACCCTTTAAATACACAAATTTTGTTTGTTCTAATCTAGCATGCAGTTGAAGACCATGCAAGCAAGCAGTGGATAGAGCTCTGTAAAACCTTAATGTACTGAAGGGTATGGCAAAGGCAGTTGTCTTTGCATATGGACAACACATGTCTGAGAGAGGAATTTTGTACATGGCAAAGAATGCGTTCTTGCCATTTGGTTCATGTTTGGTCTTCTTTCTTTACTATTTTTTTAAGTTAAAGAAAGACTAGACATTATTCAGAGAGTCATGATAAAGCAGTGAATCTGATTTTGTTATATTCCCAAAAATAATAATAAAAGATAAACCCAGAACAATAGTTTAACAATAATGAATAAAAAAAAAAAAAAAACAAAATCCACCTCCTAACCGAAAACCCACAAAAATTGGAAAACACTACTGAGAAAACTGGACATTGCTGTGCAAGAGGAAAAGTTTTTTTTTTATTTAAATAAAATGCACTAAATAATATGTAATATTTTCTTAAGTCTTAGATTTTACTTTCTAGCTGATTTGCTAGGAACCTTCTACTTATTGTAAAATATTTCTTCTAAAGTATTGAAAAATTTCTTTCCAAATCCTCTTGGCATTACAAACAAACTTGAAGAATAAAAATGTGAAATAGAGCAACACAGTATCTTCAACCTGAATTTACAGAATGTAGACCACAGAGCAAAGTCACTGCCATTGAAAGGAGCTTAAGTTCAAAATTTCCTACTTCTCCATATCAGCCTCCAGAGAATAAGGATAAGAAACTGGCATCAGGTTCATCTCAGTTACACTGTGGAGTAACATGGACCATCATATTTTTTTCTTTTTTTGTGCAATTTTTGTGAACATTACACTCCTATAGAAATTCTGCCAACTTTGCTTAGATTAAACACGGACTTGGCAATAGCTGAAAATTAAATAGTGCGATACGATAGAGGGAGTCAAGGCTTGTCTGGAAGAGCAAAAGATATATACTAGTGAGTCTGCTCATATAGCAGATAAAACTCTCTACCCAATTAGAGTGCTAGGAATGTTATTATTCTTAGAAGCATTATCTGTCCTTTGTAAAGTCTGTCTGACTGTAAAGCAGATGCTGGTTATATTCTGCTTTTCTCAAGCAATCATTTTCTACTTTCCCTTCTTCTTTAGGATGTCACTCATCATTTGGAAATGATCAGAAGCATTTTTTTGCTTCCAACCCAACCCAGCAGAACACCTTTAGAACTTTTCTGTGTGCCTCTGGAGAGCTAGCAGATAATTTGGGTTTTTCAAATATATTGATGCAAGGACTGAGTACAGGTGTTCATTCATTTGTCCCATTTCCTTTCATACTGGTATCTGAAAAGGTGGTGTTTGCCCTTTGGGAAAATGTCTTTGTCAACTGGCCATACAAGACATTGCAGGTTAAATGTTATTTCACATTCTAGGTGTCTTTGTTTCCAGTCTGTGGTAAGAGGGGCATGCTATCTGAAAGACATTTTATGGTATTTTCCTACTTCATTAAATATTCTTTGGGAACTTACTGTTTGTTTGCAGCTTCAGCTTGTCAAAGAAGTCCAGTGGAAGTGGCATGTAGGAAGGGTCTCCAGAAGCAGAAAAAGGTGGACAGAAGTGTTCCTAAAGCTATTTTATATGCTAAATCAAATGCTTGTGACTGAGATGCAGTTAAAGAGCAGTTGTGTTGTTTGCAACCAAAACTTCTTAGGAAGGTTTTTGTCACCAATCCATGGCTTTAGATTACGCCTTCTTTCCCTGAAATGGTATATAAGTTGTCAAATGCTATAATTAACCAGCTCATCCGGGCTTATGGCAAAATTAAAAAGCCGTGGGGGTTTTCTTATGGCTAAAATATTCTGTCTCACTTTTGATCACATCCCAGTACGTACTGTGACCTCTTAAGTTGTGACAAGTCTGGTTTTACTTTGTCATTTTGCGGAATTATAATCAACTTCTCAACCCAACCACCATAAATTTAGTTGGGGGGCAAGTTTCAGTCTACAAGCTTAGTGTCACTGAAGCATATGTAATCCTGCATGGTCTCACTAGAGTAGGTAGATGCCAGAGATTTAGCTCTAAGGCAGAGTTTTCTCTATTCAGGAGATTGCATCATTCCCACTTGAATGTAATGCCCAGAAAATATATTTAGAATTAGTTTGTTGTCCTGAGGGTATTTGAAATTTTAACACACATTTTTTCATACCATCCTTCTGTATGCATGTATAGTCTTCAATAAATATGTATGTACATTAAATTCATATGCATGTACCTAGCCACATAGAAATTGTCACATGGGAAGCACTGTTTACTCTGTTCTTTCTTGTCTTCTCATTACTAATAGATGTAACTTTAAAATATCATGTTCACAAAAATGATCAAATAAAGTCAAAACAAATTTAAATGTTTGTCCATTAAAAGAAATACTTCCACTGTATTTACTTTCTATGAACATTAATCCCCTTGATTTCCTGTACTTACACTGACTCGCTTGCTATGCCAAATAAACACCTCTCAACAAAGACAGGGAGAACACAATTTGAAAAGGGCAAGGCACACAGGCTGAGCAAAGATGGTGTCAAAATACTAAATGCCTCCTGCTCTTGTGACACATCCAGTATGATGAGACTACGTTTACTTTTGCACTTAACACTAGCGTGATTCTCAAGGATGTCTTTACAGAAATCTGCCTCTGACTTGTTCTGCTCGGCTGTTTCTACTTGGGTGAAGAATGATTCCTCCCCACAGATGAGCACAGAGAGTAACTGAGACAACTTGTTATAGATAGCAGCTTTGTTCCTCTGTCTGTTCTTGATGGTTACTCATCCCTGTGTAATTGCTGGTAGAGTTTCATGAAGAGCCTGTTAATCCCTGTGGGTTGTGTACAGTGGTTCCCAGTGGATGATCTAATGGAAGCAATTAAGGTGGGTTTATTATCTCCGTTTAGTAACTGGACCCATATTCTCTTGTTGTACTCTGGCTGGCTAGGAAGAGTGATGGCTATTTGCTCTTGACAAGTGTGCAGAGAATTAAGTGGTATGAAAACTAAGCCGATAATCAACTGGGTGAGTCAGGGGTTAATTTGCAATTAGAAAGTTTTCCAATTTATTAGCTGCTTCTCTTTTAATTTAATTTCTTTTGAAGGTCAGTATTTGCCTTGATTGTCTCTTTATTTTATCTGTTAAAAACAATATCTCTGATAAAAGGTTTTCCTGAAACGCAGAACAGAGCACAGGGAACACCTAAGGGAGCACATTAGCATGTAAAAGTCAGAGATTCATCTCCAAGGTGACTAATTTCATGAAGTCCTGTAGTTTCAACAAAAGTCAGTGATAACTGGGCCTATGCTGGTTACTGCAGCACTGCCCACAGCCTCCTCCTGCCTTGGAGGGACTGTGGGCATAAAACTCTGGACATCTTGGTGTCACTTGCTACTTTAAACTCTGTCATTACTGTTTTGTGATGTTAACTACCAGCTCTATTGAGTGTGTTTCTTAAGGTCTGCTTTTTTTGCAGTAAAATACGTCTGTGATGGTACACAGTTCTTGTATTACTATTTTGTCTTCCTTTTTTTTTTTTGAGGTGACCTCTGAGATACAAAACGCAAATGCAGGTAGCAGACCCTTTTCTGCTGGCTTCTTGGAGCTTACTGGCCTTTAGCTAACACAATTTTAGCAGATAATAGTATTTGTCAGATTGCCACACCTTTCAAATTAGGTTGTCTCTCTAGAATATTTACAAATGAGACATTAATAATATGTCAGTAAGAGTCAGTAGGAACAGGAGTTTCCAACATAACCCTTTCTACTCCTTTTGTCAAAATCAGCAGCTTAGACTGTCACACAAAACTTTTTGGAGGATTATGTGTAATACCTGCACATAATTCTTAATGTAGTCTTTAGCCTAATGTATCCAGAATGTTTTAGGTCTTTGAACTGTTGTGAAGGCCTTGCAATTTTTGGTAGGCTTCAATGTATTTCTGACATGCTTTTTAATCTCAAAATGCTATCAAAAACAGTTTCCTTATAGCTTGTTCAACAAACTGCAGAGTCACTTGAGCTTCTGAGTAACCAAAAACTACTAATCAAAGCATGACCCTCAAATAAGACACATCTGTATTCAGAGTCATGTTTTGCAGGGTCCTTATTTCTTCAGGGATGTGTTTTCATTCAAAAAACTTTAAAGAAAAACACACCCAAAATAACCACCCCCCCTCCCCTCCCCCCNTGACTTAGCTGTATACTGTATTGGATGAGAGGGGTTTTTTTTGTTTTTTTCTTCAGCTTAATTGAAAGAAATTGTCAACAATGTTATTTGCAGTTACATAAATGTAAATAATCAATTGCTGGGCTGCTGTCAGAGATGTTATTTTATATTAACCGTCTGAAGGCAAGGGACAGAACTTGGCCTCTAACTGGATTTTTTGTGTTCTCAAAGACCTTCAAACTACAGGGGAAATTGCTAGTCTGAAACAATTAAAATGGATACAGCTCATTAATATTTTTAGTCAACTGCTATAGCATCAGTTCTCTCAATTTGTCTGGGAAAAAGCAACGATTCTGAATCAGAATAGTAAAGAAAATGTGCAATTCTCTCTTTTAAACTGCTAGAATACACACAGTTTGGTTCTTTTCATAATCTCTGTCTGAACTCCCCTCAGAACTGCAGCTAAGGACAAAAAGTAAAAAAAAAAAATTAAAAATACTCTAAACAACTGCTGTTCCTGTTTCTCTCTGAAACTGTAGGTGTGAAAGGAGTGGAGCAGCAAAATATCCATAGCTGTACTATTTTTGAAACTGTGGAAACTTGAAAAGCAGCCTGGCTGTAGCTGCCAGAAGGCTTGTGTGCACACCAGAGGTTGTGCTGGATATCAGAGTTTACCTACCAGCAGCTTTCACTTCCCTCACTCATAATAGTGGCAGCAAGCCAGAGCTGATTTTCTTTTCTTTCTTAAAGATTTGCCTCTGCCCCTGTTGTAGGTGGGGCAAAATGTTTGTCATATTTAGGGCAGTAAAAATTAAATTTCATCTGAAATACTGAGGATTGTTGAGATTGCTCTGATTAGATGTCAGTGTTGTTGGTCAATGCTGAGTCATGGAAGTAGTTGGGAGATTTCTTGTGTTTTGCATCCATGGCACAATCTGCTTTCAGGCAGTACACAAAAGAGCACAAAAATTGCAGTAAAGATCAGCTCTGCAGATAAGAGTTCTTCAGTGGCATTGAGAAAGAGATTTTTACCTTAATTTTGGAGGTTTTAAGTTCTAAAGAGATTTTGACTGTTCTTGACATGCCTAGCTTCTTACATGCCAGCCATCCAGACAGGAGAGATATGCACTATGCTAGGATGCAAGTCATGATTGACATTTTTTGTAGACTTTTTATGTTCATGGTGTTTTCATTAAAATGGTTTTAATTTTCTCTCTTAAAAAGTAAACTTGAAATACTTTTTTTCCTAATAATTCAGTTAAGGGTTCTTATAAAAGTCAAAACCTTGTTCATACTGATCACTTTGGTCTTATTTTCTGCTTATTGTCATATGAAAAGAAGATCAGGACAACTTGCAACCTTGCATTAAGTTGAAGTATTCAATAAAACAAGCACATTCTACAAACTGCAAGTTTTAGAATGTAATTTTACGTGCTGTGTAACAATATATAATACAGATACTGCCTTCTATAAATGATGATGGAAATAATTTTTAAATGTCCCTTGCAAAACTTTACTTCTGGGGGAAAAAAAAAAATCCACCTTAGTCTTTGAGGGAAATACCCCCCCCCCACAATTTCCATTTTGACCAGTAAAAATAAATAAATAAATAAATAAAATGGCTTAAACAGACTGTGAAATCTGCTGTTACTTAATATAACTAAAACAGTTTGTTCTGCTTAATCTTATAAATAATATAAAAGCAATTCTCTATGTGTTGCTTTTCTGGTTAAAGCCATGATGAACATTTGTAATGGTGTTGTAATAGAGAAACTTTGTCTTTTCTGCAACATATATAGTTCTAAAAACTTAATCTAACGTAGTCAAATCAGGTTTTTTACTGCACTGAATCTGCCTTGTCCTAGCCAAGCACTGCTTATTCAGGGTTCAGACTGAAGCCAGTTTTCAGCTCAGTTTTCCCTGTCATATTGAATGACTCTGGTTTCTGTGTGCTGTTCATAGTTTTCATGTGCTGGGCAGCCATTTCAGAAATAGATTCATTCCTTTCTTGTGAGGCAGAACTTCTGAACTAAAAGACCCCAACACAACAAAACAAAATAAACGAAAACAAAACACTTTAGAATGGGACGGTATAATATTGTAAAAGAAGTGGCAGCAAAATTAGAGATTGTTTTGAAAACCTTCTTTGAACAATGGATTCAGACACAGCAGAGAATCAGTGTGAAATTTTGATTACAAAGTTTAAGTTGTATGCATCCTTTGTATAAATAAACTTTCCAAAAAGTTGTGACTCTATTAAAAGGTTTCAGAAAGTCAGTTACCCCTACAGTGCTTCTTTATTACTTTCCTTACCTGAGTTCAAACATTCAGATATGAGCCAAATGACCCAATCCATGCGAAGAAGTAGATGCCTACCAACCACAATTCATCTCACTTTGAGGTCACTCAGGCGGGTCACAGAAGTCATGGTCCTGACAGAACTGTAAAAGAAGACAAACTGGCTAGCTTGCATTGAAATATAACTTCCAGACACTTAAAAAGTATCAGGGATGATTTTATTTAATTAAGAATGTAGGTACTTATGGAATATGTATGAATTTTTTATTTAAAGAATTTAGTAATTATTGAGTGGTCTTTATTGGCCTTTGTCAGTCACCTTGAGTATCGTGAATTTTGAGTGTATTAAAGTATCAGCATGATGTACAGATGAGCAAAAAAAAGACCAACCCAAATAACCGGAAAGCATAACGTTTAATTAAATATGTACAAGTTAAATTTAGAAGTCCCCAGTGCCACATAACTTGTCCACAATTCTCAAGACTGCTCTTGCCATTCTAGGCCAATAATTCTCTATATCATTGTGATGGTAGAGTCACAAATATCTCATTCCATGTAGAATAATTGCTTGTTACTGCTATCTGTGCAGAAATATGGATCTACCATACAGACACACAAAATTAACACAACTTAGCTGTAGCCACCTGTCTAATTAGAGGAGTTGTTGTCATAGCTCAAGCAAGTAAAACAGCTCAGATCCAGGAAAGCTCGAAGAAAGCACACCTGACAAGCCTCAGTTTAGAGGTTTTCCAGTCTTAGTGCAAAACTTATAGCTGTGATTGTCTGTTATCACAGACAATACTGTATTACCAGGCTGCGCAGTTAGAGTCTCTAAAAGGGAGTGATTAAATTAAATCATAGTATATGAGTAAAAATAATGACTAATATATGTTTGGCTATGGAAGAAGAGCGATTCATCCAGTTCATTTTATTGTTTTACACAAATATCTGCTAACTGCATTCTACCACTTCCAGCATAGTTAATTTTTATTTTCATAATATATGTTTTATATGATTTTTGACATAACTATTTACAACAACCATAATGGGTTATCTGTAACAAAGGTTCCTAAGCTTTTGGTACTAAAAAGCATCAAATACAGTGCAACTTTCTTACTAAGGAAAATAGAATTGCTTATTATTGTCTATTAAATAAGATTACACTCTTGACATTTGAGAGGCTGTACATGAAAAGTTGTCTTTTTACAAACTTTACCACTAATGTTCCTATTTTGTTACTGGTTTCCTTTTTTAAAAATCACAATGATCACACTGGATGTAATTCTTTCCCCACACAGTTTTGATAATAGTATTGATTTCAGCAGAATTATTCTTCATTTACCCAGTATGAACAGAGAATCAGATTAATTTGCCAAAATTATTTTCTTGCCATATTATAGGAACTTATTACTTCTCCCTGTCAGACATAATCATGATAATTTTAGTAGGGAATAGGTTAAAATAATCTTCATCCAGTTGGGCAAATTGAGTCAGCCTGCTGCTGTGTTATATAGCCCGTCTGTTCTGCCAACTTATTTTTGATGAGCTTCTTAGAAATAGCTGCTTTTATGCCAGTGACTTAGGGTAGGTTTGTGTGTAATTATGCTCTTAGTAACACTGCAAGTATAAAGAAAGAAGGGGGAAAAAAAAAAGACGTAGGTCTTTTATGGGACCTCTTGTAGGCTTCTGTCTCATTATGTTAACAATCTGCCTAGAGAATGGTGTCAGATTTAGAGAGCAGACGAGATTGATTTACTTTTCAGGCCCTTCTACCCAGCCTAATTATTGCGTTACAAATGGCGATTCTTTCACCCCTCTGAAGGAGCACTTTGATTAGTGTCTGCAATGCAGGTGCCAGGGCTTAATACGGTAAGTGCATGTCAACTAGTTTCTTTCAGCACATAGTCAAACTGTATAAAAAAAGCCATTGCACAGTAGGAGCTGATACATGGCTTTACCAGGGCTTATATGAGCTTAAAATTGATAGGGTTAGAACAGTTATGAAATTTGCAATCTTGTTTTGTTTAATTTAATTAATTCTGTTGTTACTCTAATAAATAGGAGAAAAAAGGGTAGATGCAAAATAGAAACAAAATTAGTGTGAATAGGTAGTTTGCCACTGTAGAATTTAATTTAAAATTCAGATCAGATTTCTCTCTTCTCCCTGTCCCCAAGACAAGATTCAATGGTTCTTCTCACAAATTAAGGTATAGTTTCAGCATTATAGGCTCTCTTCACTGCTCATGTACTTGATGATTTGACTAATTGAAAGGGTTTTATTATTAAGCTGATGCTCTTTTTCATTTCTTAAAGATTCATTTATAAATAGCATGCGTTTTGTCAATTGAGAATGACTACGTAAATACAGGCTTGAATCAGTAAATGGGAACACAGGGTAACTAGCACTAATTCCTTAAAAAATTTAGTAATCTTAGTTCGTGCCAAATTCAACAGGATTCAGTTCAGACACACTAGATTTCTCATTGACCTCTTATTGCAAGTTTCTCATTTATTTTGTATATTTTCTCATTTGCTAGAAAAACAGTTAAATTACTTTTTTTTCCACTTTACACACCATAGAGCAGAAATATGTAGAAGATAGCCAGTGTGACATCCTTTTGTCAATAATTTTGCATAAGATAGTACTTTAAAAAAAGGGGGGTGGGGTGCAGTGGGGAAATGATAGGAATTCTGCCATTCTGAGTGGCACATAAAGGTGAGGCCCTTGAGATCACTGAAGGGAGTGTGATGTTTCTCAAACACCTGCGTGTTTGAGTTCCTGGCTCAGAGAACACCTGCTTCTTACTCAGCTACCTCATTTCCTTTGGATCCTTATTATGAACTCTGTCAATCCTCATCCCACGTTTAACCAGCATTGCATGTTAATAGGTATCATTTACACCTCAAATGACTTTTCCGTGTTCAATTTGATACACGTTCCTTTTGAATTATGTCTGAATATATTCTGAATTACACAAAAATTGATGGGTCTTCTTCTTAACTATTTGATGCGCTATTATTTAGTGGTGTTTAGTGTAATTATCAGGTATATCAGTAATCATTGTAAGATTGATTACTTATATAACAAATATATCCTATGCCTATTAATAATGTCTTATAATAATTTCTGATTTATCTTAGATTCTTAGAGTTTTAAAAATTTTACTTTCTAATTATGGATCATCATATGGAATGTAGCTGTCAAAATTATATTTGTATTATATTTGTGTTTGTATTATATTTGAAAATCCTTGTAATTTTAATAAAATAAATGAAAATACAGAGACAAATGTCAAGTCCAACAGGGGTAAGATCTCACAAAATACACTTGTAAATTTTTGGCAGTCAGGTATTTTATTTTAATATACCCAGGTCAAAATTGTGCCTAATTAAACTAAAACAATATGATTATATATTCACACCTGAATTGATTGTAGCCACCTGTGTTAAACACAATAGTCTTAACATCCATGAGTAGACTAATTAGTTTTTTAAGAAATTAGTGCTAATTATCCTGAGATCAGAAATTAGTGATGAGTAAGAATATAAGAACTTAGAAAGGAGAGCAGACATTCAACAGAAGAATGTTCACATTTTAAAATTAGGCTATCCTAATCAAGTATTATTTGGCTACAGTAATATTGACTCCAAACCTTTTCTCAACTTTTATGTGAAATCTATTAAAAATACATTCACATTTTCTCCAGTATCTAGATCTTAACAAACTTAACAAAACTTTTAAAATTTTTAGAGACAGATCATGGTCCAGAGGCTGAGTCAACACTTGGATTTTGTACTGTCCTTTCCACAGCAGATTTCTCTTAGTCATCCATTGACTTTGGATTTTTCAAAATTGAGACACTGAATGGTGTTTGTTTTGAAGGTTTCTTGTAAAATCCTGCAAGGCACGTGTAAGGTACTTTGCAGATTTTTGATTTTCTTTTTAGGCTATGTTATGTTATGTTCCAGAACTTTTCATAGCTTCCCATTTTTTATCCTGTCTAGAAGTTCTGGAATGCAACATAGTATTATAAAATACCTCCTGCAAGTTGCATGCCTCTTGTAAAGATATTAGGAAGACATTCTTTACTGTAAGGGTGTTGAGGTAATGGGACAGGTTGCCCAGAGAAGCTGTGGATGTTACAAGTGTTCAAGACCAGGCTGTATGGAGCTCTGCTCTGAGCAACCTGATCTAGTGGAAGGTGTCCCTGCCCATGGCAGGAGGGTTGGAACAAAAAGAACTTTTTTAGGGTCTCTTTTGACCCAGCCCGTTCTATAATTCTGTGAATTCAAAACTTCTATTGGCATGAAGGAATTAAATATTATATAAATGTATTAGAGCCTTTTAATGTACTTGGTAATCTGGAATCTTAAGGAGATTACTGTGGTCTGAACACCCAGTAGTTAAAGGGTTATTTAAATGCTAATGCCATGCAAAGACCAACATTTTTCATCCAGTTTCAGAAAAAAGAACAAAAACAACAAGCAAGAAAACAAGTGTGTACAGTAACATAATTTAGGTGCTACAGAATAAGTGCAAGAAAGACAGGAATAAATTATTACTATGTTTACCTTTGGACATTTACTCTCTTATATTTTCAAGTAAAATAATTTCTATAAATTCATCCTTTTTGCATGTTTTTTTGTATCAACTCACTAAGTCGTGCAGTGTGTGATATAATTTTAGCTTTTGGGGATGGTGATTACGCTCAGAGTGTTTGAAGAATGTGTGTCGTATACTTGAGTGTAATTTAAAAAACAATCATAAAGGGGCAGTGCCACTCTGACATGTGCGTCTTGCAGCAGAATGAGTTTGAAATTTGGTTTCATAAGCTTTTAATGAAGTAGTAGACAGGAATTTTAATGGATCACATTATCTCATATACTGAAAAAAACCCTTACAGTAAATGGGAATATAATTTGACTGCATATTTTCAGCACTGTAACTAACTAAATAAGAAAATCCAGCCTAATCTCCAGACTTGTGAATTTTAATTCAAACCTTTGATTCAGATTAGGCAATTACTTATTCTTTGCACTTATCAGCTCAAACTAAAGTATGGGGGGTTTCAAAGCTGCAGCAACACTTTATCATGCTTGCAACGTTAATTACAACATAGCTTTTTTCAATTGCATGAGAACACAAAGATCATCTGTGTCATCATTCTTGCTTGATGCATAATTATGACCCAGTGCTTTAATTTGAATTGTCCAAAGGAAGGTTGAATTAACTTCCTTGCCAGTAAATACAACAGCTGGGGTTCTGTTAGTTCCCTGCAGAGATCTCCAGGCAATATTTATCAGAAATTTCAAGTGCAAAATAAACTGTTGTGCTATAGCAGTCAGTCTTCACAGTGCTATGTGTACAGCTGTGACAAGTGGCAATATACAGTTAAACAGTGTGAATTTGATCCTGTTACACCTTTCCTATCAATACTGCTTTTACATTTCGTGTTCTGATGCACAAACATTTACTTCATAAATACAATTTTTATGGGAATGTGTAGCACATCCTTATGTAGAAACCAACTAAGTTTGGGTTTTCTGAACACAGAAGTTCTTTTCCTAAAGGAGTTAATGCTGATAACAGAAGCTTCGATGTTTTGTTTATAGCTCTCTCTCTGTCTGTGTACGTCAAGTATTTCTGATTTGAATTTTTTAGCCCATTTAAAACGACCTTAGTCCAGATCTGTTAATGTGCTTTTATGTTCATAGCTTAAGGACATCTTGAAGGTTAGCCAGGGAGACTCGCGCGGGTTCCTGAGGTGAGGAGGTTTGGCACAGTACTCTTTCAGCGGTGCAGGGACACTTTAAGGCAACAGCAGCAAACACCAGGGCAGTATTAACGAGAGCCGCGCAAGTGCTGCGGGCGCGGGGCAGCGGCGGGGCCGAGCCGCGGCTCCGTGCGCGCCTCTCCAGCGCGCCCAGCTTTTGTCAACAGCTCCATCTGCAGCCCGTGGGCAGCCGGGAGCCGCGCTGCCAGCACAACACAGCTGTCTGGGAAAATTAGATGTGAGAGGCAACACCTTAAAACACCTTTTTTGCCGTTGAAATTTTGGCGCTGTCAGGTTTTATATGATTTCTGAGAGTATAGCCGTAGGCTCTGTCAACGGGAACTCACTGGGAAAGAAGCAGGGAGGGAGCAAAAGGAGAAATGAGGCGTCAGAGCTGCTGAGGGCCTGCAAGCAGGCATAGTAAACTCTCCAGTCAGCTCTTTAAATATGTACACAGCAAATTAACCTGTATGTTTGATATTAATTTTTTCTCCCTATTCTGTTCTGCAAATATGCTTTTATTTGCAAAGGCCAGTCCTAAGCTTGTGGTACCATGTCCCTTGTGTGACGTGACTGTGAGGACAGTATAACTCACTCTGCCAGCAGTGGGATTGCAGTGGTGTAACTTGGTTGTCCAGCAGCGAAGAAGTCTGAAGGGTTTCCTTAAGAGTGTGGGACAAAAGTTAGCATTTATACTCTGGGTCTGTAGTCTGGCAACACTAGAGGGCTGCAGAAGTCTTTTCTAGTCACCTACAGGTGACAGGGTTTGGGTCGGTTTGTTTTGTTTTGTTTTGTTTTTCTGGAGGAGTGAAAGTGGTACTGCTAATGGAAACACTTGGGCAAGGCAGACAGTATGCATGCTAAGCAGGTTTCAAACCAGCACTGGTTTTAAATGTCTTTCAATTATAAGAATGAAAGGAGTTGAGCTGTAAGTGTCTTTATATGTCCTGACTTTTAATAATGTAATAATTGTAATTCCTTTGTAGGATCATTCAGCATAACATTTGTCTCTTCCTCACTTTATTTCATACTTTAGTTAACAGCAAGTGAATATAGCCGGGGGGGGGGAGGGTTTGTTTGTTGGAGTGTTTCGGCTTTGTGGGGTGGGGGAGGATTGTTAGGCTCACTTTCATGCATGGAGCTATTTCTAATTCTCCCATCTCTGTATGTAGGGTGTTAAAAGGCTGTATGTTGTCTTTAGAGCACCTTGAGATATCTTTTTTGACCTATTGGTGCTCTTGACAAATTAAAATGCCATTCACGATGGACAGGAGCATTAGTCAGCAGGCAAGAGTCATTCCCTGGCCACAGAACACAGTGCACAGAAAGCCTTCCCTTCCCCTTTTCAGTCCTCATGACAGCAATTGCTCCTACCTGTCTGTATTAATGGGTGGGATTTTGGTGTGTTTTAAAGATTAACAAATTTAGATCACTTCAGATAGGTGTGGAAGTGAGTTCTGCAGTAAAAGAGCACTCATATACCTTGTCATTATTTCCCTATCTTTCACTCAAAGGTGCTTCAGTGATGTCAGTAATCTTAACTCATGGGGAGTGACTCAGTCTCTCAAAAAAGCAAGCTTCAAGTCATTTTGGGCTTTATAGGTCAAAAACAGCACTTGAAACTCCACTTGAAAAACAACAGGCAGCCAGAGCAGATTTGGAGAGCAGATGTCAAATGCTCATAAAGGGATACAAAGCATATCAAGCAGAATAGCACCTTCCTATAACAGAATGTTTTCAGGTTGATTTAGTGTGAGACCCAGTGTAGGGTATTGATGCAGCCAGATAGCTACTTGCTAAAGATATGTTTACAAGTACTAAATTATGATAGCATATTATAACACAGAAATATAATTATGCATTAAGAGTTTATCATCTTAATTTTCTGTGTTACAAGGTCATGTAAGATTGCACTCAGAAGGGAGCAACACTGCTCAGTATACTTCAGTTGCACCTTGAGAGAAGCCAGCTCTATTCGAAACTCCACTCACTTGATACTGTTATTGCCTATGTCTCTTTGAGAAAGCATCAAGAATTGTATTATACACCCTTGGAGATCCCAAATAAAATGGGAGGAATTTGGAAGAAGAAGAAATTGCTCCTACATTGTGTTCTAATCCTAAAGTCTTCTGCAAGTCCTTGTGTAGCTGTAAGTTTTGTATATTATAAGTAGAACTACTTTTTCTGGAAACAATTCCCCTTGCTTTCAATGATAGTGAACTTAAAAATAACTACTGAATTTCAAATATTATGTTTTAAGATCCTTTAATAACATGCTATAGGAACAATGCTAATTAGCATATTCAGATTCTGCTCTTAGATCAACCCTTCCTTTTAAATGGAAATATCCCCCCCCCCCCTTTTTATCACTTTATTGTTGCCATAGATTTAATTTGATCTATTTGTTTTATTTTTGGAAACTGCACCAGTTTGTTTGATTTGCTTAGGTGGCCCAGGATGTACAAATCGTGGCAAATTTCTGAGCACCTAGCTGTCATGGGAACTTTGTATGGTTCATAAACTCAATCAGTCCATGCCTGTGTTATTTGTGAAGCCATTTTACATCACAGTGAAACTCAGATGTCTCTCAGTTAGAGAGTGGCAGCTCTTAACAATGTGTATTTACACGTGACAATTTAACTTAGGTCGTAAAGAATGCAGAATCCAGTCTGTGCATCTCTGGTATGACTTCTGTGGTCAGCTTGTTAATGATGTGTTGGGTAGGGGTTGGCTGGTTATTTGTTGGGGTTTTTTGGTTGGTTTGTATTTTTTATGTTGCAGATTAAATTCATGTGAATTTTGTTTTGAGCTAGCGTAGAATAGCAAAGCTTTTGCTACTGTTTTCAAATGTCAAAATACAGTGCTAGTAGGGTTTGTTATCAAGTATTGCTGCCAGGTGTTCATTACAAGAGAGGAAAACAATAGGTACGCAATCTGAGTAAAGGGGGAAAAGAAATCTTACAAATCTGGAAACATAAATCAGAGTTAGCTGTATACCAGCAATTCTTTGTTTTTTCTTTCTGTTAAGAATAGACTGTCAAAGTGAACAAGCAAAGTGGGATGCCCTTTTACTAAACTGGCCAGAAAAGGACAAGTTAAAAATGTTTAGCATGTTCCTGCTATCACTGCAGCTAAACTGAAATTTTTGGACTGTAAAGTTCAGGTTTGCAAACTATTGCATATTTTATTTTGATTTAATGGTGCATACAGTACCTGGAATGTTCCTAGGGAATTTGGAAATCCACTAAGCTGATTAAGGAGCACCAGGTCTTATTTAACTATATTTTTGCTTGGCATCAAGCAGGGCTTAATATCATTCTGGATGATCTTGTTGAGCTCTTTGTAACATTACTGCATTACTGATGTAATAACTTACTGGGGGTAAAAAGTACTGTTGTGATATTGGTTATTTAATTTCTTTAATTGATTTCTCTGACCTTGTAGCATTTTCCCCAATCTCAAGTGTGAATAGCATGACCAAATGGCTTCATATTTGAATATACAAATGAAGAACGAGGTAAACTTGCCAAGTGGAAGAAAATTAACCAAAAGGACATTTATGCTGTATGAGGGAAATTGGTTCTTGTTTCTCTGCTACTTTGCATGTTGAAAAATTAAATCATAATGCTTGTTGTATCAGTAATGGTGCCACATAATTGGGCAAGTGGTTGGTAACAAAGACATGATCAGCTAACTCCGATCAAACTTGGTAAAACAATGTGAGTTCCCCTGTGAGTGCTGTAAAATCCTGGGAAGTTGGACCATATTTACGAATAGAAAACTAGTGCTTCAGGAAAGCAGTCACTTTCACAAAGTGAAAAAACTTTGCAGAGAGTAATACTGGATAAACAATGGAATGTGAGCTCACAAAAATGAAAGATCTTTAAAGATGTGACTATGCAAATATTAGATAAGATTTAGCAGATTATATTGTCCCAGCTCTTGGCACTAGTATGACTATTTCATGAATATTGTGTCCTGTTCTTGTGCCATCAGTTAGGAAAACAAAACACAAAATGTCAAAGGAGCACGAAGAAATGATTGAAAGGACTGGAACACATGCTTTGCAATGAAAAGCTGAGCTTAGTCTAAAGAAAAGAATAGTAAACTCGGATATTTGATTAGAAGCTATAAATACCGATAGAGAGAACAAGAATTTTTTAGTGCTGGTTTGTTAAGTCTGTAGGCAGGAAAATGTTGATGTGTAATGGCTAAAAGCAGAATATAGACCAAATCAAACTAAAAATAAGGTGGATATTTTAACTAATCCTGGAAACTATTTCCTGATGCAATAGATAGATTTTCTGTCTGGAAATAAAAATATGACCTTTATTCTTTTTCTTCCTTTAAAGATACAGTTTATGTCAAGCAAAAATATTGAATTTGAAGCAGAAATAATTGAAGTGTAGTATCTGTAATATACAGGAAGTCAAATAACCACAATATTTCCTGTCTTTAGGAGTGCATTAACCTAAAATAGAAAGCACACACACTTTCCATTTCTTTTCATTTCCTTTCTGTATCCTAACTGTTAAACTACGTGCCAATTTGTTGTCTACTCCTGAAAATACTGTGTGTAGAGAGCTTCCACTTATGTCAATAAGATTAGGGGATCTTAAGGTCATACCCTTAATATAAAATATAATTTGTTTGGATATTGGCTACCTTCCAGCTGAAACCATAACAAATTCTACAGGTTTTTTTTCTCCTTTCCAGTCAAGAGTGTATAGCATTGCACAGGTGACCAAGTGTATTATGGGAGAAGTTCATCTTTCTGTAGATGGTTTAACACTACACTTCCCCAGAGGCAATATGCCAGATTGATTTGATGGACCAGTTTACCATAGCAAATTGCATATTCTAGAAGCACTTTTGACCAAGAGTTACTGTCTGTAGTGTACCATCTGTTAAAAGTCTGATATCTCTAAATTTTGATGATCGGTGCAGTCAATTTGGGTAGTAAATTATTCATTTAAACACTGTAGTGGACACTTCATCACATCAAAGCCTGGTTCTGCTGCTTCTGAAACTTTAGTTAAGTAGGATAGGAGACTGGTGGATAAAAGCAAATTTATTTTTCAGTACTTGGAACCAATACAATTACCTCCATCCACAGAAAACCATGTATCAATAGAATTGCACTTACAGTGCAAATACACCAATTTGACACTCGGCACCATAAGCTGTGAAGAATGAACTCAGGCCCTGCAAACCAATAGTGCTGGGATTACACTACTTTGGGTAGATGGTTCATAGGACCACACCATGTATGTCTTTAAAATGTTCTGTTCTGAGAGTGGGAGAAAGCAATACATAATGTGCAAGTGCAGTTTTTTTAATTTTACTTTCCTGTTACCTCTTTGTCCTTGTGTTCAATGGGGCGTTGTGTAACTCCTTTGAGAACAATGACTAGTGACAAGCCTGACTTGCTGGTTAAGCCCTGTAAGTTGACAGCGTGTCTGGGCTAGACTGGTGCTAGGCCAGAAGTTTGTGACTGCCCAGTAGGCCAAAAACTAAAATTGTGTCTCACGTGCTTGCTATCAAACATGAAGTTTTCTTGATTGTGGGATTTAAAGACAGCCCATTCCTAAAATCCTAATCCCAAATTTAAATGACAGCCTCAGACTGAGTTAAGTTGGTAGTGATAGGAAAGGGGGTACAGGATTTAGTAGGCTTAGATTAGATATTGGAAAGAAATTCTTTACTGAGAGGGGGCTAAGACACTAGAACAGGTTGCCCAGAAAAGTTGTGGATGCCTCATGCCTGGTGTTCTGACCAACCTGCTCTAGTGGAAAAAGGTGTCCCTGCCCATGGCTGGAGAACTGGAACAAAGTGATCTGTAAACTTCCTCCTGACCCAAAGCACCCTCTGATTCTCACAGGTATTATGGGTTTGACTGGTAACATTTTTCATATCATTTGTTTTTTAAGTCGCTTAAGCACCAACAGATCAGAGAATACCAGAAGCAGTGGGTGGATTCTTGGTGTTTTTTTGAGCTTCCTCTTTGATAGCCTGTGAGACAAGATGGACTGTACCCTCTCATGTTCTGTGCTTCTGTCTCAGCATTTCAGGTTCTGCCTTTTTGAGCTCTCTGAAACAGGCCTTGCTGGCACTGTGGACCCATACGTGCTGCCTATCAGCAGCTTCAAAGCCTTTGTAAGCCTCATATCTAAGTAATGATGGCATTACTAAGTAACTTTGAAAGGTAGAAGTGAAACACATGTAGTACATTAGGAAATATCAGTGCTGTTTCAGATATAATTCATGTTGGAGAATTAAGGAGGTAGCTCAGAGCTGACACTTTTTCAGGATCATCCACAGGAGCTGGTGGATGGATGGTCTGTTACTCAGGCGTATGAAGGCAGGATAGGCAGTACTTTCAGTTAGTGTGATGGATAGTAGCTGGTCATTACATTACATATAACATTCCCAGGCTTGGTTCCTTGTTCAACAGTCTTGCATGTTAATTTGTTAATTTTTTGGCCTTGTTGTTAATGACCATGTTACCTGTATGGTAGAATAAGACAGCATTGGTATGGCGTGCTGCCACTGATCTCTCTTTATTGCTAGGCACAGATGTTTCTGAGAGAATTTTCAAATCAGGAACACTGATAATCTTAAAATGTGTCTCTTCTGAGAGTTTTTGTTTGAAGTGATGTGGTGAGCACACTGAAATATCTCTTGCTGATTTGGATATGTGTATCCCTGAGAGCGCAATATTTTCACAGGTGTTAAATAAAAATTTAGAGATAATGTACATAAAACTCAATCATAAAAGCAGAATTCTATAATGTTTACTTTATGTGTGTGCTTTGCTATTTTCTTTCCTTCCAGATTAATGAGGAAAAATATTTGTACAATAAGAAGTTTCCTTATTTATAATACAAATGAAAATAACTATAACGTGTTGCTTGTTGGAGGGGAGGAAATTATTGACATTTTTAAAAAAGTAACCACAGACTGCATGTACATAATTATGAAACATTAATTACTTAAAGGTCACAGAAAGAGTTTCCAGGTTTTTTTAATATCCCATGGTTTCCTTTTTATAAAGCATAGTAATTAAATTCCCTATCAACTATTTTCATGTGGTGTCATTTTACTGCATTCTTCTAAATGGAAATATGTTGAATTTATGCTGGTATAGGACTGCTTATTCTGCTATTTGCTTTTTTTGCTGATTGACACATGTCTGGAAGACACCTTAAGAAACAATATAATTAGTCTATTTGCATTGCCTGGAATTAGGTGACCTTTGGTTTTGGCAGTAATTAGACTATCCCTGCTGTACACTGTTACTTGCTGCTAGTCACTAACCAGGCAGAAAAGGAGTCCAGGCAGCTCATTTAGTGAGCTACAAAAGCTTTTCAAATGTCATTAAAATGAACAGGAAATTATAATTAATAGTATGGTCTCATTTTATGGATGTGTCCCACAGATAAAACATGATTAGGGCAGTTATTTATTTAGCCAAAAACCTCCTTGAAATAAAGGAGTTTTCTCGAGTGCTACAGCACCTGAAAGCGTGTTCTGAGTGTTTTCTTCTCAGGATGTGTCTATGTAGGCTACTTCAAAACTGGTTCTCCAAGGCTACTGAAAAATGTACATAGGTTGTAGCATAGTATATTTTATATGTATAATGTAAAGCTACATCTCTGGTCTCTATCTCTTATATAATGCTTCAAGGGTTTTGTTGGTATTTTTTTTTTTCATAAAAGATACTAAAAGACAATGTGGTAAATTTTTGAGTAATACTTTTTACACTATCCACAGAGATTAGAGAAACCTCTAAAAACAAAATCCCGAGATACTTGCGTGTTTCATCACACATGAATGATATCCTCCTGCATGAATCCAGCCCCTCAGTAAGATAAATCTGTTGCCATTACAACAAATCGAAGGTTCTTGCTTTCATTTCTTGTAGCTAATTGAGGTGCTCAAGTTGATAGACTGGATTAAACAGATTTCTAGATTAGGTCTCGCATCTGTGCTTCCAGTTGCATGGTAGAATGAATCAAAATTGTAAGGTCCCTGTAGGAAATAGCTCACCAAAACTGTGTTTTACACAAAATATCAGGACTGTGTTGAAGGTTTACCAGTAAGTAATGACTGCATTGCATAATAAGATAATTGATCTATGCATTTTTGTGATCAGCTTGTAGCACTGTAACTCTAGAAGACCAATGAGGCATGTCCACAGGACAGTATCAAAAAGCAAAAATGACCACATTCAGCTAACTTCTATGATATCCTCTCATTTTGTTGATCACAGTAGCTGTGGGTTAAAAGTCCTTTCCATTCATGAATGCTGAATATGGGGATGAAAGGGTTAAAAGTGGAAGACTGGCCAGGAGAAAGAGTTGTCTTTAGATTTTTTTTTTCTGAAGTTGACCTTGCATTTGAGGGATGCTAAGCATATGTAGTCTGGGAAATGTCACATTGTTTTCTGTCATTTTTGGGAAGTGGAATTTCTGTAGAAGATAACAGAATGCTGTAAAAGACCTAAAAAGCATTCTTCACAGGCCCAGGCCTGTGAAATAAAGGGGGAAGGGAGATAAGAAGCTTGGCTATTGTAAAACATAGCCTGATGAAGAGTTGTGCCTGCTTCATAACTTTTTGGTATGTGAGCCAGGGATGGTGGAGCACTTTTAGCTCCTGCTGAAATGGAATAAACTTCAGTTGATTGTGGATGTCTTGATGTTACCTGCTTATATTTGGTTCACACATTGAATATCAACAAAGTGGTGATTTAGGTTTTGGTTTTTTTTCCAGAAGATTTCTGGAACCTTTTGGAGGGGGATTAAAAACATCCGTCCTTAATATTTTTGTGAGATTATTATAAATACACATTATCTAATTTTATATACCTGTCTGTATACAATGAACATGAGTTCATTGTATGTGTACTATAGCTCTGCATGCAATTTTATGTCTCTGGTTTCATAAATAAGCATCTGATGTCAAGAATTTATTTTAAATTGAAATTGATGTTAACATAATATAGAATTAAAAGCACTTAAACTGAGGGATTTTTAATCTAAAGCAGCAGATATGCTTTTCACTGCTGATACCACTGCTTCAAATCCTCAGCCAGCAAGTGGTTTGGAAAGCTCATCAAGCTGAATTTTCTTCTTAGAAACAAGATTTATTCTACCTTGTTTAAAACATCCAAGTCCCACATCTTAGAACACTCATCTTTCTGTGGCCAAAGGAAATAAAGTAGATTTACAGTTCTGTACAGATAGCTGTTTCCTCTCTGTAACAATTTGTGCCTCTGAATAAAAAGTTGAGTAAGTTATCCAGGATGTCTGATTTCAACTTAAACATCTGATTTTAAATTTCAAGACTGAAACAGATTGACCATGTCACTCTGTAGCTGTGTCTGAGTATCATCAAAGACCTCAGGTGAAAGAAAAGCTAACTTCAGCTCCTCACATTGCAGTTCTGTATAGTCAAAGCCCCACTAAGCTCACTGAAAGAAGGCCAGAGACCCGTGTTACCATGCCACCCAATCTTTCAGTTGTTTGAGGCTTTTTCTTCTGTTTCTTAATCAAGAAGCCACTTTATTAGAGATCCATGTACAGGTGTTACTCACTCACTTTCTGGAAAGGTTAAAACTTTACAGTGTCACAGCTAAGACTTCTGAACACTCAGAGGACCTGAATCTGTTTGATAGTAACAGCAGACAGGTGGTCACAAAAATGCATGAACTAATTGAGAACATTCAGGACTTGCTATTAAAAATAAAAGATTGACAACTTGCAAACTTTTTCCCTCAGGACTGGAAAAAATCTTTTTCTTGACATTCCACAGTCTTTTGAAACATTGGTTCAGTGAGATGCCTAATTTATAAATGGAGCATTCAATACAAAATGGTTATTTTCACTTTTTTTAATCTGTATTAGTAAATTTGATTTTTTTAAAAATACCAATCAGAGAAAAAAATCCAGTTATCTATAAAATTGCATCATGTGGATGCATGCCAAAAGCACTGTTGGCAGAGAGCTAGACTTCAATAGATTCAACTGTCTGAAAAATCAGACACTTTATAATTGTCTGATGAAGCAGAAAGATACAGGCACCTCGATAGGCTGCTTACCCTGACCCATTTTAGATATATTTGTATCTAAATACAATCACATCATAAACTTCTACTTTTTCATTACTTTTTGATAAGGTGTATCACTTACATTGAACTAGGTTTGCACAATGAGCTACGATTCCATCCTTAATTTTAATAACTATTGTTCACTGATTTTCACATTGTTTGACTGCCAGTGGTGAAATATATGGAATTCTGCCCCTCTACAAAGGGCAAGAATGGAAAGCAGCCCCTCTACAAAGTTATCCCTGAGACAGTGGTATTTGGTTATAGTAGATCATTAATTGCTCAAAATATTCATCAATCTCTATACTGAAGCAAGAAATCTGAAATTCTTAAACAATTCTTAAGTGAGGACTGTTTGAATGATCTCTGACCAGACTTGGCCAAACAGCCACTACTTGACTGAAAGAAAAGGAAAGCAAAGCAAACATAGATCTTTTATATTTTTTTCTTTCCTTATATTAACCTGATAAACTTCTCAAGGCTATTTTAGGAATTTTCCCATGCAGACACATTGTTTTACTTTATAAACTGCCAAACATATTGATGATAATATTTCATTTTTATAGTGAGAAATTATATAATGCAAAAGTGAGGAGTAAAGGTTTAGAGAAACTGATTGAGTGCCATGTCATGTTAGTTTCCTCCATGAACAGATTTTTGTGTTTGTCATTTCAAGTTTATTAAATCCCTTATTTTTTGAACGGCTGAGTGAAGGTAAATGATGTTGAGTAACCTAATTTAAAACAACATTATTATAATCAAGTTGAACTGTAAATAAATTTCTGGCTGAGAATTAAAATAATGCAGGCTGTTACTCTTTTCTATGTATTTTATTTTGATAATATTTTGTGAATCTGTGGAAATATAAAAAGACACACATACACACACACGTACACCCTTTTAACAGAATCCCAAACTGTAATTTCAGTACACTGCCTGGATAATGAGACACATATATAGATATTTATGAATATTTTTTGTAATATAAAATCTTAGTGCAAATTTCTGAAGTGTGGTCTATCCACATTTAAAAAGACATAAATACACAATTGCTGTGCAGACACAGATATCATGGCTGTGAAACTATGAAGTTTGACACTCTTGGGGGTTTTTTGGGAAAGTGTGTTATCTGTGAACAACCTCCCTCTACCACGGCTGATGCTGAAGTCACAGTTATATTAATGTCATCTCTGTTAAATGTGTTAAGGTATCAGGTGCACACTAGGGGTTGTTTGAGCATGGAAAGTGATCTCATTTCTTGTGCACAGCATTTACTATTTATTCAAGTTTAAAATTGCTTCAAATAAGCCACATAAAATTGACATTAAGTATTTTCAAATTCATAAAGGGCAAAAGATTATTTTCTTTTCATCACTTCCAGTTGAGACAATTTATTTTCCTAATCAGCATCTCAGAACATAACTTCATCATAAAGGAGGTGAAAATGTCTCAAATTACAGCCCACAAAAGGTTCTGAATGTCAAACCTAGTAGAAAGCTACACAAAACACTATCTACCTTTTCAATTTCCTTATATTATAGAATTCTTAAAGGAGAAAGAGTAGTGGGATATGCTTCTATAGAGAAGTCCTAAATGTACAACAAAGATGTCTGTAGAAAATATTTGCAAACTTGGGATTTTTTCATTCATAAGTAGTGTGGAAATTTTTCACACTAAAAATGATGAAAAAATGATTCAAAGTTGCTTTTGCTTTAACAATTTTAAAAAGCCAATAAAATTATTGCAATAGCTTTTTAAAATTTAGTTTCTAAATTTGCTTGATTCACTGGGAAGTGTAAAGGAAAGGCTTTGTATTATGCCATGAATTTTCTAATTCTCTGCAAACAATCATGGATGCATTTGTGAGAATATCTTTGGCTCAGAAGTCTGTGAAATTAGACATTTAGGAAAAAAAGAGAAAAATATTTACTGACCCTTAGCTACAAAGGTATCTAAATCCTTTATTAAATTTCATACTAGCTCTGGAACTATTGAGAAGTGGATTAAGCCTATAGTTTGGCTCAGGATTTGATTTTAAAATGATTTACTAGCATTATCTCAAAGCTTTCACAACTACCTTACCCCCTGCAAAAAACAAAAAACAAAAAACCAAAAAAACCAAGAAGTCAATACCAAACATTTTGTTATCCTCACATTTTAGTTTCTATATTTCTTATAATAATAAGGGTGAAATTTGCAGCAGCTAAAACATAGATGCACACAAGGTATTCTATCTGTTTTACATGTAAATATTGTAATTGAAGTAACCCATATTTATTTAGAGAATTTAGAGCGAACAGTCCCAAGGTGTACATTTCTCCCTTAACCTAAAAGGAGAAGTAAATACTAAAAGGAAATAGGTCTCGAGTATTTCATCTGTAATCATTTGCCCTTCTGTATTTCTCATTCTACCAAGTAAGAAACAGAATAATCAGAAGTTCTTTGAAAGTTATTAAAACGAAGTGTCATTGACTGCCTAAGATGTTGAAATAGAAAGTTGTCATTGACACTTTACTTATGCAAAAAGAGATTTCTAATCTCAAGATGTGGAGATAAGAAATGACAGATAAATGGTAAATAGAAGTACAGTATAAAGGTGTCACTTCTCTTTTGCATCTCCAGCTGCTTTCCTTCTCAGCCTTATTCAAATTTATTGCAGATTCTTTTCAAGGCTATAAAATCCTGGAGTGTAACACAACCTCACATAATGCGTCTCTCAACTTTTATAGTAGAGATATGATTTACTATTGCAGTAAAATTCTGCTATCAAGTATTTTCTAACTGCTTTTGTCTCTTCTGTTGATGAATAAAATGTAAAATGAGATTCCCATATGAATATATAATTGAAGACAAAGTTACTTATTGCAAACTACTTTGGGAAGCAAAATAGATTTAGATGTGTTAGTTTAACACTGACACAAAAACGTCTCATGATGTATAATTCTTATTTTTGATATGCAGGAGCTTCAGAATTTAAGCACACTGTTAAAAAAAAAATAAAACAAACCCAGAAGACTTTGACTCTGTGATTGCAGGGGCATGCAGTAATTTCTGTGTTTTATTTCTATATCAAACAATTGGATAATTACTCCTCTTTTCATAGTAAAGTTTAAATCTAATCCGCAAGCAACATTGTCCAAGCTGTTTCAATATATTTAAGTCATGCTTCACTTTTTTTTTGTCAAGAGTTACATTCCTAAATGATAGAATTCAGAATTATTTGCAAAGAGAAAGACATAAGCTATTCTATTCATACCAAAATCATCATGCACCAAAAAACAAAGTAGATTTTACACCTGCTCACTTTCCCCTTCATTACCCATTACTTTCACAATACTTATCTCAGCAATGTTGCATGATGATACAAATAAAAGTATAAAATGAAGGAAAAAAAAAAAAAAAAAAGAAAAATGCTGTATGTTTCCTGCAGATGTGAGTGCTTTGAATGCCACATTTTAGAAGTTTGGCATCCATTAAAAATGCTACCTCCTGTGGCTTAAAAGCAAGTTTGGTTGATGCTAAATTCAGTGAGTTTTTTGCACAGGTCTGTATGGTGGAGTTGCAATTTAGCATAAAAGAACAGCTTGTAGTCTAAAATGTGGCATGCAGAAACTGAGATGCACAGTATGGACATAGAGAAGGGAGTATGTTCTGACTCCCTGTGTCAGAATCCTCTGCAAGGATTTCTGCATGGAACTAACCTAGGCATGAATGGAGATGGTATGTCCCCTGCTGAGTTGGCTTTTGTGCTTTTATTGCGGTGCTCGTACCAGACTTACACACTGTTTCTCTGCTGGTTTCTCTTCTCAGATGAACAGTGGGAGCTGCACTTACTATTTGTTACCAATTCTTTTTCCTGTTTGCTGCCTTGTCAGATTTACTTGAAAGAATTTTCTGAGTAGTGGAAAAAACGTTACAAGAAGGCTGCCATTTATAAGAAGCCTTTTTATTAGGGTTTTTTGAAGGCTTTTTTTTTTTTTTTTTTTTTTTTTCCCCCTCTCATGAATGATCTTGAGCTTTTGAAATGTCTTTTCCCTCTGAATTGGAACTAAATCTGAAAATTCATATGAAGGGATTTAAAAAAAATAATTTCAGTTTAATCACTTTTATTTAAATTCTATTTTGTACTGTAATACACAGAATAATATAAATAGAAAATGAACAGGATGACAGTTCATGTCTGCCTGTGACAGCATGGTTTGGGATTTGCTAACCTAGTAGATCTCTTTCAATTCTATGAATAGTAATTTCAGAAGAAAGGATTAAAGACAGTCATCATCATCAGCTTTTTGCTTCTTTGAATCAAAATTTCAGCAAAATTGCAACACTCTGTGAGCTGTTTCACTGTTCCAGTAGAAAGTATGTTTAATATACATTTTAAAAGTTACTTGTAGAAGTAGACTGCCATTTTGTAACAAAGGTGTATGCAGAACAGCACTTTGAGTTTGTGCCAGCTTTTTTCTTCAGCATGGATTGCTATAAGGTGAAATTGTGCTGGTAACCTTGAATTGCTCTTATAAATCAGTAATCCAATAACAATCTTCTGTCTGCATTTTTCTTCCCCTTCCTATGGGGTTTTAATTTAGAGTGAATGAATGAACCACCTAATTTTTTAGTGAACTGCATCATTTGCAGATGGGAAAGGCAGGGTGCGGACTGTGCCCTTACTGCTCTGTAGCCCTGTGGAAGCCAGCAGAGGATTTGAATTAAGAAACAGGACTGCTATACTGAAGGACTGTGCTACCCAGACTTTTCCTACCAAAGCATTACTTACCACAAGACAAGAGGCTTATATAAGTACTTAATAACTCTATCTCAGGAACATTGTAATAACAAGCTTTGAGAAAGGAGATTTTAATTACAAGTATTTGAGAAATTAGAACCTGTGGCAAAGAAAGGGGAAGAGGCTTATCTGAAGTCAGAAAGCAGAGCAGGGTATTAAGTTCATGTTTCACAATTTTTAGTCCCTACAGTAAATGCCTTAACACCGGAGGTGTGTATAAATCACTTATCTCACTTAATCAATTGTCCTCCATTGCAGAGGAGTTTGGATTAGTAGCATCTGTTTTTCTCATTTTCTGTCTGCCTTTGGCAAAAAGCTTAGTCTTCTGAGAACCAAAGTGCTAACTAAAGTCTTTGGGCTTAATTTAAGAGCTTGTGGTTGAAGCTTAATGGTTTATGATATATGGGAGGTCAGAGCAGATGATCTAATAGACCCCTCTCACCTTAAACCATATGAAACTACGTAGACTTCTGAAATATGATAAAGCTAGAGCCAGTGTCACAGATCACAGTGATAAATGCTGAACAAACCCTTCTGCTTGGCTGCAGCCTGAGAACAGGCTTGACTATGAGCATCCCAGTACTGTGAAGAGGTTCAGCCTGCCCCTGTATGCCAGAGAAGAGCAGCAGTGAAGGAATCTGAAATAGCTGCACCTCATTTTTATAGCTGACATATTTTGTGGAAAAAAAAAAGAGATTTGTTGGGAACTAAGTTCATTCTTACAGGAAGTATGTTAAATGCTTAGTATTTCAAGAATGGGGTTCACTTATATGAAAAGCTCACAGTTTCCCATCAAAGGAACAAAAACTGTAATGTACACAAGACACTGATTCTTTTTCAGAGTCCTTTGGCTTTGGTTTAGCTAACAGATTCTCTTGAAAAAAAAATCAGTGAGTCTGAGTTCATTACAGCCACAGAGCTCAGAAATTTTTGAAAAACACAATATATGTGGGTTTCTAAAAGTGTCTGAATCCATTTTGGTATTACCCTGCATCCTGTATGTACCAGTGAAAAACGCTGCTTGAGAAAAGGGTTGCATGTCCTTGATCATGGGTGTGTTTCAGTCACAGCAGGCTGGCAGTTCAGGCTCCACTGGAAAACTACTGCAGAGTAGAAGCTAATTAGAAAATGCAGCAGAGGTGGAATAGTTTTTGTGTGGAAATAGACCTGCTTTTTGTATACATATTCCAGACAGGAAAATGCTGCCACTCTCAGATGTGTACAGGCAAAATAAAGATACCTGACAACCATATCTAGCTCCTGAAATATGTGCAGACGCAACAGCATTGCATTTCACTCCAGCTGTTATCATCCTTTCTCCCTGCCCTCTCCTTCACTGAGCAGCATGACTGCTCTTGCTATTGCTTGGAAGATTTACTCAGCAAGTAGGTCTTGTGATGTAGGACACTGCACTGCTGGCTCTGCTGCCCTTGTGCAGTGAGAAGGGCCTAATACCTTATAAAGATCCAAAGACAGGCATTTAGGGAAGAGGAGTTTAGTGCATGAGATTTTTCTTTTCCCATTTTGAACTCAGATTCTTAAGTATTGTCATTAAAACATGGAAATGAATGGAGCAGGACCACATTTTATAAAGTGTGAAGAAGAGATGTTGCTGTAATCAAGGTATAAGAAAAGATGGATAGAGATTTCAGTTGCGTAGACATAGGTGAGAAATGGCTTTCTTAATCTGTCAGACAGAAAGAGTCCATAAAATTTAGGCAAAACGTGGATATAAAGACCTAGAGAAAGGAACATAGAAACATTACTTAAAACAGTTATTTTATTATCACAACAAAAATAAGAAAGCCATCAAAAAACTACAAAAGCACATTAATTTCTTTATAGGTCAATTCCTACATACAAAGCACAAATTCTAAGTGCACAGAATTCCTCAGACAGAGACTATAACTTTCTAAAGAACCACATAATAAAAAAAGTTATGTTGTGCTAGCCAAAATAAAGTTGTTTAAGGCAAAAAATCCAATACACACTTATGTTATCAAAGACAAATAAATATCTAGTGTAAATATCAGGTAAATACTACATGTGGGTAAACAGGGTGTCCACAGGGAAGCAGCAGATCTGGGAAAGGGTCTGAGGGAACTGGGGTTATTTAGCCTGGAGAAAAGAAGGCTCAGGGGAGACCTTATTGCTCTGTGACTACCTGAAAGGAGGTTGTCGTGAGGTGGAAGTCAGTCTTTTTTCCCCAAGTAATAAGTAACAGAAGAAGACAAAATGACCTCAAGTGGCACCAGGGGACTTTTAGATTAGCTATTAGGAAAAATGCCTTTACTGGAATGCTTGGAATAGGCTGACATTCTTGGAGATGTTAAAAGATGTGCAGTTGTGACACCTGGGGACATGGTTAGTGGTGAACTCAGCAGTGTTAGGTTTATGTTTGGACTCAATGATCTGGAGATCTTTTCCAGCCTAAGTCATTCAATGGTTTTATGATTCTGTCTTTCAGATGTTTAAGTTTTAGCTTTCATATTTTCCAGATTCTGTACTGCATTGGTATATAACTCTGAGCTTCATATAAAGTGTAAGCAAGTTCTCCTCACAGTTTAATGAGACAAAACAATCCTTTTTCAGACTGAGAACCAAGGACACTGTTGCAGCTTCAGGCACGAAAAATGTAAACAGGGAATTGAGGAGAGCAGTCTAGGAGGATGGACTTCATAACCTGAAGCTGTAATTGCACAATTAACCCAAGTATGTAAATTAACTAAAACCTTTAAAAGTGTGAAAATGTGTGACCCATCATCCATCTTGGGTGTAGCCTCAGCCAGGCTCTTGCACTGCCCAAGGTGTGTCCTTTAAAGGCTTTTTGATAAATACCTTCTTTATTCCTTTAGCACCTTCTAGCTTCTGTTCTAGGCAGCCTCCCAAGGCATCACAGGAACACAAAACTTACCCTGAACACCCATATTGACTGAGAGACTGCAAATCCCTTAGTCTCAGAAAGAAACTAAAAATATAAAAGCAGCTTCATGGAATAAATTCACAACTGGCAAAACTGGGATTTTGATAGGATTTCAACAACATACGGTTGGCTGACAAAAATTGCTAGCTGAATCACAGAATATTCTGGATTGGAAGGGATCCACAAGGATCATTGAATCCAACTCAAGTGAATGGGCCATAAAGGTCTGAACCCACAGCCTTGATATTATTTGCAGCATGCTCAGACCATCTGAGCAAATTCTCTAGTATGTTGCTCTTCATTTTACTCACAATTTGTGCATAACCTGATCTTTAGAACATCATTGTCCAGGCTTCCTCCTTCCCTGTTTTTTTTTGTGTAGATGAGGACCTATGTTTGTAGTTTCATGATGACCCTGCAGGTCAGTTGAAATTTGGTTGGAGGTGCTAATGAATTTCTGGTCGTATTAGAAATTGATAATTGTAACAGTAACATGAAATTTACTTGGATGATACACAACAGCTCTCCTAATAAACATATGGATGTGTTACAAATATTCTATTAAAGGAATGGCATTACAATGAAAGGTGGGGGCCTTGGTAGTCTTTGGGTATGGGATTTTTCTTGGGTTTTTTGATTGTTTGTTTGTGGTTTTTTGGGGGGTTTTGTTTTGTTTTTGGTTTTTTTAGGATTTGTTTTTGTTGTTGTTATTTGTTTTTAGGGTTTTTTCCTTCCCATTCAATTAATCACAATTCTGTTTGTCAGTATCCAGAAAAGAAAAAAAAAAAATCACATAAAATTGCACGTGAAAATTGAAGGGGACTAAACCATATTTTTACCTACACATTAAAGTAAATGTTGACTTCTGTTATTATGTAAGTGTACCAGAGTGCAGATAGGGAAATATTATGCCTATATATAGAAAAATCTTGTCTAGCTAAAGAGAATGAATATCCTTGAAGGACACATTAAATCATCTTTTTCTTTTTAGCTTTACTAAAAATAAATCAGGAGATTTAAAGATTTAGATTTAAAAATGTCAAGCTAACTAAGGTAACTACAACCCTCCCTAATCAAACACCATCAATACAATAAGTCATTCTTGCAGAGGTTGCACTGCCTGGCACACTGCCTCTTAGTTCCTGGAAGAGTGATTTCCTTGTCAGCTTTTCTGATGATGAGAAGGGATTTTTTTAAAATTCTTTTTATTTAGCAGGTTTCAGGATACAAAAATCACTTCTCAGCTATGCAGTTGGGATTCACTTCTTATGTCAGCATTATGCCACTTAAGTGTGTCTTCACTGAGGTGATTTTGGGCTGTGTGTGACCTTTATATCCAGTCCCACCTTACATTTATAAGAATTAAACCTCACTGAGGTATTCTTTAAGTTGTGATTGAAATATCAGAATTTTCCTGAAGAATATTCTGATTTTACTTTTACTAACAGCCCTTTGACATTTTCTGCCAAGACAGCATATTATGTTTTCTTCTTATGATTGCTTGCTGCAAGGAAAGGGTTAAATCAATATGAAGATGGCAGTTTTGAGCTATAAAAGTGGAATCTGAATCATGGAGTCTAGATTCTTTATACACTAAAATATGCATTTTGTGTAAACAGGGGTGTGGTGGCAACCACACATTATTTTGTGTAAATGTGCATATATTGGCAACCACAGGTCATAAGTGCAACTTAATATTCGGCTTTAGCTGAAATGACGTGTGCTGGTAAGCTGAGCATCTTGAGGTGATGGTGGGCTTGGGCACATAAACTTTAACCTTCCCTCAGAGGAACACAATGAAAAACATCATTAAATTTCTTTCTGGATATGAATGGTTAATAATAACCTTGTGTTGACAATAAAAGACAACACAATTTTTATACAGACTTTATTTTTCAGTGCCTCCTATATTATTAATCAAGAGGAGGAGATGGACTCTGACAGGGAACAGATGAAGTAATTCAGACTTACCCTGTTTCTCCCTTGCTGGGATGCGATAGGGGGTAGCAGAGAACAATTGCTCACCCTCCATGAAGGTCCTCTTGCACATGGATTGACTTAATTGACTTTCCTGCTTAATACTCCAGACGATGTAATGAGTTGATAGAACAGGTGGTATCGCTTAACAGATGGGTACTGCATGCTATCTGTCTTTAAAGAACTGAAGTGATGATTTTGATTTGCTTACCTAGTGTCTTGCTGTAACTAGGTTTTGAATGAGGTCTTCCTAATTATGAGTCATTTCACAGCTGAGTGACTGTATTCTTCTCTTAGTAAGAGTCACACTAGTCCTCTTCAGGCACATGTATATCTGTTATTGCTAGCAAGTGTCCTTTCTTTCTTCCACCCCAATAGTTAAGGTCTTTCTTTCTAGCTGCTATTTGTTTCAGCACAGTACACATCAGAATAAAACAGCCCCAGTTTACTTTGTGTGTGTAAGGAGACAAACTGGAGAGTAGGAGCCCTCTCTGTGCATCGGTGAATTTCGTGCTTAGATGCAAGCAACGTATTCTCAATGCTAAATGTTGGCAATTTATTGCCAATTGGTATCTTCACTTCCCGAGTCTATAGAGGGCTTGGAATGGCATATAGGCCACACAGTTCTGCTGTCTGCTGTAAGATTAGAAGTTTGTGAAACATGGGTATAGTGGTTACAGGTTATAATAAAAGTAAATTGCATTTACTGGTGGGTAAAAATGTTGTGAACTAATTTCACCAGTTCATTTCAGACCTTTTCATTTAAACTGACAGAAGCAAATTATGGTGCTATAGCTCATTCATCCATGATTTCACGCTCCTGCACCCTAGGAAACAAGAGGCAAATCTCAAAGGATTTCTCCGTGGTAAAACATTTTTAATTAGTAAATAATTCTGAAGCTGTGCATTCAGAGCAAATTCTCACTAAGCAAGCCATATTGTCACTTCTAATGACAGCTTCCAGATTTCTCAATGACTGTGTGCATTGGTTCACTTTTCACAGCAGCTTTTTCTCCAAAGAGAGGAGAGAGTCAGTCCTGAACACTGTTGTTGTTTCTTGCCAGTTAGACTAGCATACAAATTGAGCCAAGTTTGCCTTTGTGGAAGTATTTCAGTCTGCAATCCATGAGACCTGTAAATAGAAACTAAACAGTGAGTGTTGAAAAATATGAGGAAATGTCAGACAAATATGCATTTATTTTAATGGAAGTACAGTCAAAAATACTATTTTCTGGTGGTGGCTTTAACAGACAGACTGAAAAACAGAAACGTGACTGTCTTTGTAAAATGTCATTTTGTTCATAACAAATAGGAACGATCACAACTTCTAGGCTAGGATTAAGAGAATGTAAATAAAACAAACAGGTAATAAACCTGAACCAAAGTTCCAAAAGATTAAAAAAAAAAACTGGCAAAGATGAATGAAAAAAAGTTGTATAAAAAGCTTAGAGATTGTTTTCAGTTACTTTGATGTTCTTCCCTCAAGAAGGACTGTCTTAGCAAGGCATCCTCTCTCCTTATCTGTTTGCAAGTTGCCATGATATAGCCATTAAGAACAAATTATATTTAATCATTATTTCAAAGTTTCAGAATCTAGCACCCAGAAGCCATTATTAATGATGCTTACTGGAAACTCAATTCAGCCCCCCTATGTGTAGGAATTGCAATGCAAGTATTTAATTACCTAATCATATATCAATCATTATATCCACAGAATCTTGACCCTATTCAGTGCACAAAATCTTCAGTCCAAGTGAATGAGCTAAACTCAGTATTTGCCTTCATCCTTGTTCACTATCTGTTGCTGTTATTTGTTGCAGTGTTCATATCCTGTTTCAAAGACAAAGCTATTAGTTTTTGCACAGAATTTGCTATGACATTTATCACTACTTTTTCTGAATGCTTTGCAAATATTAAGGCACTGTTGCTGCACTCCAGTGAAGAAGCATAAGGATGTTAGTACCCTTTGTGGCTTTGAAGTGGCACGTAAGTCACTGTCGAATGCATGATCTCAAACCTCAGACCCTAAATTAACCATTCAGGAAATACAGAGCAGAAACTAAAGGAGAAATTACCTGGCTTCAATAACATTTCATCTTACTTAGACGAAGTCATGCAGACATTGGGTTTAGTCAGTGTAAAGTAAGTGGCTTGGACAGAAAGGTATTCATCCCACCTTAAGGATGATGTTTTTAACATGGCATCCTTGGCACCCATTCCTCTCCACTGACTTGAAAAGTAATCTATTTTTTCACTGTAATTGGTCATTTTAGAAAATGCAAAAACTTCCTTCATACTAAATACATTCTGTGTAGTGAAAGTAGGGATAAAATCTTATTGAGTGGGATTCGTCATATAGCTTTTCCAGGAACATTATTTAAATCTTTAACTAATACCTTTTAATACCTAGATTTGGAACAAATGATCCACTTCTGATCACTAGAATACTATTTGCTGCTGAATTTTTCCATATTCCCAGGAGAGTTCTGTCCTATTGCCATTGAATCAGGGAGTATTTTCTCTTATTCTCTTTGTGGATTTCTCCTTGTCTTTTCCATCTATATTCTAGTCCGAACTGCTCAGGCCAGCTAGAGGCTTTTCTTCCTATTCTTTGTAACATTTTCTTCCTTTCGCTACCTTCCCCTTTCCCATTGGTAAGTAAGAATCAATATCTATCTTTATTTTTTCCTCAGCTTGTCATACCCACTTGGTCTTACCCACCATCTTTGCGTGGCCTTTCATTTCATTCTTCTTTCCTAACTACAAGGTTCAAACTACTTCCCTGACTTCAGTCCTCCTCTTTTTTATCCAGTTTCAGTCCTCTCTCTGTTGGTCAGTGTACATGCCTTTCTTTTCAGTGATCTAGCTCATGTCCGCTTGGGGACCTAAATTTGTCTCTTACATCTGGCTCCAAAATACAAGAGAAAGTGTTGCTTTCCCATAAGTGGCTGTATTTTTGAACAATGCAATGCATTAAAAATTACATTCAGGCTTGCTTTCCTGGATTTTAGCTGTTAAAAGAGAAACCAATAAATAAATTATAAGTAAAAAACCCCAAACAAACTGAAGAAAACCAAACCAAGAAACCGAAGCACCACATTTAAAGACATTACGAAATCTGGTTGAAAACATATCTGCCTTGCTAACTCATCTCCCCCAAATCACGTGTTCATCAATTGATAGGAATGAAGCTGTTCTATAGTGTTTACTTTCTTCAGACTTTCATAGTCTAAACTGCTGCAGAGCAAAATTAACCTCCTTCTCGTCAGTCTCCTGCTGCTCAGAGAGTTTTGAATAGCAGCAGGAAAATATGACAAAAGGCTCTTGTCAGTTTTAACTCTGCTGTAGCCTGTCAAATCTTTGGGTTACAGCAGTGGCACTCCAGCTGTCTGTCTGCTGATTTAGAAAGCAAGCACCACATTGCCTTCATTCAGCTTACAGTTCCGAGACCATTTTTTCAGAATTTTTTAAAGACCTTAGATTCTGCAGAAGCTGATAAGAGCTTGGAAAGACTGAATGTATTCACTTATAACTCAGAGCAAAGTTTCGGGTTGACGTTAATTTAGTTCACCCATGTAAGTGAACTGGAATTTAAGTATTACATTGCATTTTGATATCCTGATATTTCTTTATGATGAATATCTCACACAGTGTAAGGAATTTAAGCCAAGTGCTAGAAACATCACAAGAAAGTGATCCTGCTGAGTGTTCAACTGAATGAACACAGATAGGCAAATGGGCTCTTTTAACATTTGAGTGTTTCTCAGAGGAATTATGAAGGCAAGTACTGGCATGCAAGAAACTAAAACATTAGCCACTTTACAAATATTTTTCTTCCAATATTTTTAAAGTATTTTTTTCTGCCTATACACAGTTACAGTTTGTGTTATTGACATCACTTGGGGATCATATAACAATGGTGCTTCATGTGGATATCAGACAGAATACTCATCTTGAAATCTGTAGTTTCTTGTCACTTCAAAACAAAATGGCAAGTGAAGGAAGATCTTTACCCTGTCAGGCTCCACTGATGTATTGCAGCTCTCATAGTGTTCTCCTTCAGAGTCAGAATGCTCTGCTGAGTGCAGACAACATTAGAAAATACCAGCTAGTTCCCTAACCTCCATACCTAGACTTTACTTCAAAGCATTTTAGAGAAATAAGCTGTTGTGTTGGAATTGCTTTGTCCAAGGCCTTTAAAGGCAACAATTGCAAAAAAATCAAGCTGCCCTCTCTCTCCTTGGCCTAGAAAGACCTGGGTATTCTACAGCCAACTCCACTGGAATTTGAAGAATTACTTCAAAGTTTGATTGTTGATATCCCAAACCCTGTTAAACTCTGGACAATGCTTAGGGAATTAGTTTCAGAGCAATATTTAGGGTCTAAAGGAACATGTCTATTTAATCTAGCAAAAGCCATCTCAGCAGTGTTATAAGAGGCACTGAGGGAATTTTCAAATGCTGATGTCTTTGTTCTTCTTCCTCCTGGCATATATCCTGAATTGCTCCTAGATCAGAGAGATGTGAAAGTCCCTTATGATTAAGGGTCTCTTTGTGAGAGGATGTCAGTGGCCCTCTGCCAGACCACTGCTTTTCATTTCTCTAAAACCTTCACCTGCAGATGACAGACAGTAGAGTGACACAAGGATATCTGTTAGAAAGAAAGTGAAAGAGAGAAAACTGTCATTGGAGTGTTGGCAGATTGACAAATATGTGACTGTTCTTCCATGCTTCTGACAAGGTGAGATAGTGGCCATTGAACTGGGTATTGCTTTGCAAAACCGTGGCCATTTAGGCATAGGAAGAGAAAAACTTTCAGGCATCTCATGTCATCTGCCTTAGTTAGAAGCTGTCCTTGCTTTTTTGCTCTGCTGATGCCTAAGCTGCTGCAACTTGCTGATTTCAAGTGTTGGTAAACAATTTGAGGATAGATGATGCTTTTGATTTAAGCAAATAGGGAATGATTAAAGCTTTTGATATCCTACTGCATCTGTACTCAACCAGCCCTAAAAGAAATTGAAGTGACGCTGCTGGATCCGTGCAGTTTGATGTGGGTGTCTGTATACTGTGAGGCTCAAAGTTAATTAATACATCTTGTACTTGATAGGATTTACTTAACAGAAAAAAAAAAAAAAAGAAATAAAAAAAAAGATAAAAACCACAAAACAAACAAGCCCACACCAAAAACTCCAAACAGCAAGGTTTTAAATAATGCTTAGATGCCTTCATTTTAATATAACATGCTAGTCTGATTCTAACTCATCATTGCCTGTTTTGTCTTAGAAAGAGCAAAGCCTGGATGATGGCAGAGTAATTATTTCTTCACCAAAGTGTGACTAAAAGATGGGAAACCTATTTCTGGAATTTACAGGGAAATTGTTGCTAGGCAGAAGGATTAGGATTTTGCAAAATATTTTTTAGAAATGTCTAGGTTTCAGCTCAATCCTGTTTTTTGACAGTCTCTTAAAAAATGTTATTTGTAGCAGATTTTCAGAGCTGTCTGTGAAATAAAACTTCTAAACCTCTTGCACTACCTATTATCTATATTGGTTTTTTGGGTTTTTTTTTCCTAAGATGAGTGGTGCCTCTGGTTTATAAGTGAGATTCTTTCCTGATTTCCATTAATAAGGGCCAGAACCTTATTATCATTACAGTTTTCTATTTCTGATGTAGATGTTTTAGGGAGTTTGATCAAAATCCTTATGTAGAACTGCTATATAAGGTTATATAAATTATATATTTCATATGGAAGGGCTCCAAAATCATTAAAATTAGGTGCAAATGTGATTCAGTTAAGAATAGTAAGGATAACCCAGCAGCCCGGAAGATGATATGCATATATACCTAAACAATTTTTTTCCTGAGGGCAATCCTGAAAGGAGTTTAGTGTTGTAGTATTGTATATGAACCAGGGAGGGACACTTTTCACTTGCAAAGAGATGCAAGCATGAAAATTTCATATAGATTATGTTCTTGCACTTGCCTCTGATATAATTGTAATTCTATAGATATATGTGATTCTAGCTATAGTCTCCATCAACACATGTAATTTATAAGTGCACCCAGTGCTATGCTGTGTAAGCGCTTTTAGATTCAGGACTCTTTTAATCATGGAGAATAGACTTATTAGATAAAGGAAACAAAAGTGTATTTTTAACAAAAAACCCCAGATCTGCTCATTTCTCCAAAACAAGGCAAAATTGCTGAGAATCTAAGTGTCCTAATTGCAATTCCAAAAACTTCTCATGGTATTTCCTATTTATTTTATGTAGCAGAATGCATGTGAAAATTTTAACTCCCCAGTCTAATTAATTCTGTTCACTTATATTCCGACTGGCAAGTCTTCTCTAGGCTGATCTTTTGTGGTTCTGCTGTTCATACTTCTTAATTATTTTGCTAAAAATTCTCTCTATGCTCATTTGCCTCATTTAATTTCACTCAGTTATGACTAGATCCCAAGTAAAGGTCTTTTAAGAAGAATTTTGCACCAGTTTTTGCTTTTTTTAACCTCTAGAGCTTTCATTGTTTTTTCCAACATGTCTGCTTTTTGGCACACCTGCCTTTGCTGCTTAGATTGTGTTATTTCTTCCCTCAGAATCAATCGTGAGCAGCTTGCAACCAGATGCCTGATTAAAAAGTTAGCAGACCTTGAGTGCAATTACTTCAGCTCTATGGCATTCACGCATTAAACCCAGTGTTAATTGTTTCCCATTTTTGTAACGATCCTTATTATAGGATAAACCAGAAGAGATCATTTCTTGAAGTTAAAACAGCAGAAAATAAAGACATTTACTCTGATTAATCATCTCAACATGAAATTAAAAATAATCACAAGTAAACATAGAGGGTCTTTGTACTAGAAACCAGGGAAAATTGTTGTTGGTACTGTTTGAAGTATTTTTTCTGGAGCCTGGCACAATGCACATATGTGTTGTATTAAATTTTAGACAGAAAGCAGGATTAAGTAAAGCACTGCTGCTTTGAAGGAGTGTCACATCATTATTTATACAAGCACTATTTGGATATTATCATAGATAAATGTCTGTATCATGTAGTGTGTAGATTTACACGTACTTTCCCAGAAAAGAATAGTTCTGTGGTTCCACTTGGATTAGTCTTGTATGTTACACGGTAACTTTAGTTAATGATCATTGTATATTCACAAAAAAAAAAAAAAAAAATTAGTAACAATAAAGGAAAACTGAGTGACTGGACTGAGTAGATGCTCACAGATTAATGACATCATCTAGGATTAAAACAACTTCTGTAATGATACAAAAATTTACGTTTATGTATTTTTACCATTTGCTTGAAGTGTTTAAGCAGAATATCATAGTGTCATAGAACTGTAGAATGGTTTGGGTTGGAAGGGACTTTAGAGATCAACTAATTTCAATCCCCTCTGCTAGGGCAGGGACATCTTTCACCTAGTCACGGTTGTTCAAAGCACCATCCAACACATCCTTGAACAGTTCCATGGATGGGGCATCCACAACTCCTCTGGGCAACTAGTTTCAGTGCCTTATCACCCTCACAGTAAAGAATTCCCTCCTTGTATCTGATCTAAGTCGACCCTCTTCAGTTTAAATCCTTTCTCCTTTTCCTATCACTACGTGCCCTAATAAAAGTCCATCTCAAGCTCTCTTGTAAGCCCAGTTTTGGTACTGGAAGGTGATACAAGGTCACCCTGAAGCCTTCTCAAAGCTGAATAGCCGAACTTTCTCAGCCTGCCTTCATAGGAGATGTGTTCCAACCCTTTGATCATCTATGTGGCTGTCTTCTGGACTCACTCCAACAGATTTGTGGAGTGTCCACTTTGCTGAAAAAGATGTTAAACAACACCAACCTCAAAAGAGATCTCTGAGGAATGCCAGTTGACACTGATCTCAAGCTTCTTGTCCAATTTTTGTCCAATTCTCATTGGACATCAAGCTGTTGACTAAAATTCTTTGAGTGCAGCCAAATTCTTTATCCACTGTCCATCTATCCATCTGTCCATCTGTCAAATCCATGCCTCTCCAGTTGAGAGACCAAGATGTTATTCAGGTTAGGGTCAAATGCTTTGCATAAGTCCAGGTGCTCTTCCTTTATCCTCAAACACTATAATCACATTGAAGAAAACCAACAGGTTTTGCAGGCATGATTTGCCCTTAGTGAAGCCATGTTGTTTGTGACCAATTGCCTCCTCCTTCTCCACGTCCCTTAGCAGAATTTCCAGTAAGATCTGCTCCGTGATCTTGCCAGGCAATGAGGTGAGACTGACTGGCCTGTAGTTCACCAGGTCTTTGTTATTTCCCTCTTTTAAAAGTTAAGCTTATGTTTCCCCTTTTCCAGTCAGTGAGAACAAACTTCACTAGACTTCCATGACTTCTGAAATACGACAGAAAGTGGCTTAGCTACTTCACTTGCCAGTTGTCTCAGGGCCCACAGATATATCTCATCGTGTTCCAAGGATTTGAGTATCTTTAGAGTCCTTAGATGGTCTTGAATCTGATAATTTCCTACTGCAGGCAGTTTTTCATTCTCAGTCCCTCCCTTTGTCTTCTGTGACTTGGATGCTGTGGCTGGAGCACTTGATGGAGATGATCAAGACAAAAAAGTTATGTACCTCAGCCTTCTCCATATCCCAGGTAGCCAAGCCTCCCATTTTCTTCTGCAGAGAGCTCACATTTCAACACTCTTCCTTTTATCTCTGCTGTACATAAAGAAGTTGTTCTTGTCACCTATGATCTCTGGGCAAATTTAATTCTATCACATATATCATGTTATAGCCATTATTTGATAAAGGTCTTCCTATATTTATTTTCTTAAAGATACCCTCACTGTTTGCAGGTAGTTGACTATTGGATTTTACAAAGAAATACCGGGGAAGGAGTGGGGAATGGGGAAGAATAAATACAATTCGTATTTGTTACTGTTTTAAAAATCAAAGCATGACAATGAATATGTTAAAGTAAAATTCATACTTCTAGAACTGCAATTGAGAGATTAAAGAAAATAATAATGCATTATGAAGATAGCAAAAGAGACAAAGGAAGATCTACTGCTTTTTTTCTTTTCTGTCTTTTTTTTTTTTTAAGAAAGAGAGTATATCCCCAGAAACAACTAGAAAGCATAATAATTTAGATCCATCAAGCAGGACACATCGCTAACCACAGTAATCATGTGGAGCTGTTACTGCTCCCTATGTTATTTCCCCATGGCTCTCTTGTTGTCTTTGCCTCATCCAGTCTTCGATCAGGTAGTAAAGTTTGTAAAGAAAGAGCATTCTTTTATGTGTTATTCAAGGATTTCCTCTCACAGTGCTACTCTTCTGTTCTCTTTTCCATCCTTCCCATTCTCAGTGTTAAGCCTTTTATTTTCAAGTGAATTGAAATTATAAGCATGTTTCTTTTACTTCAAATTAAAAAAATAATAAAGTATTTATTCTCTGGATAGCAT
Organism: Cisticola juncidis; assembly: GCA_013400215.1. Classification (NCBI taxonomy): domain Eukaryota; kingdom Metazoa; phylum Chordata; class Aves; order Passeriformes; family Cisticolidae; genus Cisticola; species Cisticola juncidis. Next base: position 132,975 of record VXBR01008250.1, read on the forward strand.
TTGCCATCTAAGCATCGTAAATTCATTTGCAGTTATCATGTTAGCTTTCAAAAACATCATGCCTAGCTGAAAAAAAAGGGCAGTCCTCTTTCCCAAATGTGAAGTGTTTCACATCACTGGCAGCTGACAGCAGCTGGCCAGCATCAGGAGGTTCTCAGTACCTGGAAGATAGACCCCAGGTACCTTATTCTGAGTTTAATTGGAAACTTTCTATTGATTATAGTGACTTACATTTTATTGCACATGAAATGTGTCACAAAGTCTGTCTTCTGACTCATGTTCTTTAGGCACATGATCACCCTCCATCCCCTGGGTGAGAATGACTACTTATATTCCCTCACATGTTGGCTTCTCTGTCATTTTCAGTTTAGCTTAGAAACTCAGCATCATGAATTCTTTAAGATGCCACTTGTCTGACCTGGCCCCTGATTTTAATTGTTAAGATTCAGGCTAGCATTCCAGATGGTCCCCTCTACCAGGGCTGCACAAACTGGACCTGGTTGGTGTTTTGCCATTTCTAAAGAAAGTGCCAACTGTTATTCTTTTTTTGCTTGTTACTGAGTATCATTCGAGATTATACTAGTGGGCAAAGTCCTAAAGCATATTTGGCATTACTGCTCTGGTGAATATCTGTAGCCAGTGTCACTGAGTAAGCAGTTTCATCTATGCCTGATCGTCATCTTATCGAAAAAAAAGGACTAAAGGAAAAATAAACCTACCCAAGAAATTAGAACACATCTGTCTTTCCTTTTCTTCCATCTGTCAACCCAGGGCATGTACCATACAATTTTTTTCCTAGTGTGGGAAACATTTGGCTTCCTCATTATGAAGTTAACCATGTACAGCTTGATTTTGGATTATTTTTGATACTTTTACTGCTCTTATTAGGACTGCTACTCAAAATACATTATTCCAGAGGGCTTCTAATTTCAATTCTGCAGATTTTAAAATATGCATTTTTTCTAAGAAATAATGATAAATAACCTTGCCTCTACAGAGCAAGGCTCATACCCTCTGGTCTTTTTTCAAAGTGCACAGGAGACATTTCTCTAATACATATATTAGGCTTTCGTTTGCATGTGATGTAGAATGAATTATTTTATAATTTCCATTGTATTTCTTTCAATAAAAATAGTTACAACTAACGTTACCTAAAATATTCCCATGGAAAAGGATAATTTTGGGATAAGCACTTTTCCAAATGTAGGCATACCTGCTTTTTTCCCTAATTCCAGGAACTCTTGCAGGGAAATGCCTGATACCAAAAGACTGATCCAAGTCCCTTGGTTGCACCTTTCCTCCAAGACATGGTTTCAGCTGTTAAGACTCTGCCTGGGTGCAGTGCAGGTGGTGTTTCAAGGGCCAAAGTGAATACAGCTGTGCCAAGTGGGACTTGGCTGTTCTATAACCTGCATCTATGGGAGGTTTGGTCTGACCAAAAGTGATGGATGCTTGACACTTCAGCAGTTTGGCCAGTCTGTCTTTGCATAATGGAGGCATTAACAGAGTAATTACTTGTCAATGAAATCAGCATTCCTTACTGCAGTGCAAGGCCTCTATTACCTTCTGAGGAATAACTGCAGGATCTGGCCTTTAATGAAGCATGCCTGTCATTTCATACTGAAATGTCGATCTTGCTTTGACTGCCACATAATTTTTTACTACCTTCTTTTTTTTTTTTTTGCAATGTATAATTCAGAAGTTAAGGGCAGGCTTCATGTATAGCTCATTAATTACACATAAGAATTTGATCTCCATTTAGAAACTAGAGAGATAAGCTATTAATGGAATATATATTTAATTGATTCTAGGAAGTTCGGGCACAGGAACTTGCACAGACAAAACACTGACACACAAAACACTTCATGTCAAACCAAAGTGATTATTTAATATTCTTTAAGCTTGTTTAAGAAGCCATAATCAGATTTAATTTTTTATATCCAAAGAATACTTATTAGCACACATTAGAAAAGAAAATCCAACACCACAGGGCAAAAAAGTAGAATATGTATAATGAGTATCTCTAGTACAAAAGATAATATCTGTGAGTAATGTAATTTAGATTTAAAAGGTTGGTAAAGTCAGAAACAATCATAACAATAACAGTTAGGTGACAGAGAAAAACTTGGAATTTTATTAAATTTAGTGTTAGCAAAAATGTGGATAAAACAATCCTAATACCATTGAGATCACTGGAAAACTTTCCAGTGACTTTACTGGCTTCTAAGTTAGGCCCTCATTTATTCCTTCTACTAAGGAAATTCAAAATTGTGTGAAGGGGTATTAAAGTCTCCATTTCAGAGAATTTTCTAAAACTTGTTTTACCTGCTCTTTTCTGTTTTTTTGTTTTTTGGTTTTTTTTGGTTTTTTTTTTTTTTTTTGTTGTTGTTTTTGNTTTTTTTTTTTTTTTTTTTTTTTTTTTTGTTGTTGTTGTTGTTGTTGTTGTTGTTGTTGTTTTAATACATTGCTAGCAACTGTAATGTAATGACATCTTCCTCTGTTCACCCTCTTTATAGAAAATAAACGCCTTTCCACTTTCACATTTTTTTAAGAAGTAGGTGTGGTTGTCTGCCATTTTTGACTGGTTATCATCCTACTTACAGTTTCTGTGGAAATATCTCAGACTTCCATATCTGTGATCTGTCAACAATAGAGATCAAACTAGGGAGTTTGGATGTATTCTTTACATGCCTTGTCAACCTGTGAAGACTGAGATAAGGTGGCTTCCACAAGCATTGAGCTCTGTGATTTATTCTACAGTTTGATAAAACCTTAAATCTCAAAGTGCCACCATGCATTTTCATCCATCTGTCATAGAGAGGACCATATCAGAAAGGACCCTGAGAAACTATATGTGAGAAACTGATGTTAAAATAAATCAGTTCAATTTGCCCATATATAGAAGTAATTTATTTAATAATTTTTCTAAGACTAAATTCTTACTCAGAAATGTGTCTTCTCTGTTCAGTAGATACCTACTAATGAAATATTTACCATTACCATAACAGCACTATTTGTCAACAATTCGTTTAGGTTTAGATACAACCTATGTGGACTTTTTTTAATATTTTCTGGAAAATGAAGTCACATAGGGCATGTGCATATACCTTTACCATTTTTTTTTTGTCAAGTGCAATTTCATTTCTTTGTGGCTCTGTGATTTTCATGCTTTTATTTAAATTAGTTTGGTTGCACAAAATAAAATATGAGACAGAATTTCGTGCTTGTTGGTTTGCCTAATGAAACACTAGAGTTTGCAAAGCAGGTACAAATTACCCTTGAAATATTAGTAAATGTTGGGCTCAAAAGTCAGCAGTCCTTGGCTATTTGTATTAATTAACAGGGTCATATATGCTAGGTGGAAAGTGCACAAATAAATCCATCAGTTTTCCAATCCATCATCATCACGGGGATCAAAGGTAACGGCATCTGACAAATTTGCTAGTATGCATATTAGATAAATATATGCACTGCTCACTAAATTGTTTTTTGTTTAAAGTAGGTGTCCAGCTTCCTGCTTTCTCTAGTTTTGTAGACAGAAAATGGAGAAGTCACAGGCCAAGGTCATATAAACTTCTGCAGTTTTCTGAGTGTGACTTAGTGAATGTCTTTCCAACAGAAGCCGAGTAAAAGTAGGTGACTATTAGCATAAATTGATGTAACTTCAGAGACTTCTGCAAAGTTATTCTCTCAGGCCTCTGAAAGAAGCTCATCAGCATGATTTTACTTTACTAACATTAATCTCAAGCAGCACAAATTAAGTTATTATAAAACATCAGAATACAATGTGAAGTATCAAACATTTTCTGCTTATTCTAAGGGGAACATGGCATTGGCAGCATTACCTGAAACTATCCAAATGGTAGTCAGAGTTCTTGTTTTCCCTATAACTTCTAATGTGTCAAGAGTATGCCATATGTAATTTGTGGAAAATACTAAAAATTGGATGGAGTGTAATAATAATAGTGATTCTTGTCAGGTCTCATTTGACTTCTGCTTGTGGCCAGCAGAAAACACATCCTAACTGCTTTTTTCTCACAGTAAGATACCACTGAGACACTGAGAGTATATACTGTTTTGATAGTGCAGTAATACCACTGTCACATAGCTCATTTCCATGCAAGAAGTAATTTTTTCTTCTTTCTTTTTACATCCTGTTTGTTAATGAAGTTTTAGCTCTCTTTCTGGCTAAGGTGCTGATAATTTTTTTTTGCGGGTTTTTTTTTGGGTTTTTTTTTGTTTGGTTGGTTGGTTTGTTTGTTTGTTTGTTTGTTTTTCTTGGGGTTTTTTTGGGTTTTTTTTGTTTTGTTTTGTTTTTGTTTGTTTGTTTGTTTGTTTGTTTTTTGTTTAATAGAAACCTCTGTGTGGAAACACCTTCATGGGCTTCTTTGTGATTTTGTATTTTATTTGAGATTATAATTTCATGTAGCAGAGACTTGCCCCAGTAGTTAACCTGGCAGGGGAATGAAAGACCCATTATCAAGGCAACAAAAAAAAAACCCTAAAAAATTCAGCCACAGAAAATACTAGCATTCCCTGTGGATTTAGTTTTTCATGCTTCGACATCATAAGATATTGCAAGACAGATATACATGTGTGTTATATGTGCTGAAAGAGAAGTTAGTGGTAAGCATTTTTAAAATGCATTGTTCCTTGGAGAATTCCTAAGTGAAAAGATGGGGATTTTTTTTTAAATTTTCATTTTCTGTATCAGATGTTTGCATATGCAAAATGAAAACTCCAAAACTTTGGGAGTTCAAATAATAAGTAAAAAGAAAACAACAACAACAATAAAAAACCAAACAAAACCAACAACAACAGCAAAACCCCACTAAAATAAATGCAGAAAACTGTTAATAGGAAAACAGTTCTTAAGGACATCTTGTCCCAAGTAAGGAAATATGTTTTTATGGTGGAAATACATTATTGTCTAGTTCTTTTTCTATTAGAGATGCAGATATTTTAACAGAGGTGTTTTAATTAACTTATAGTGTGTGCAATCAATTGGGATAATAATATTAGTTTCAAAATTAAAATATGCTAGAAATTGCATCTCTCCCAGGATGCTCTAGCTTAACCATATTATGCTTGACAATCATGTCCACTCTCAGTTTTTCCAGTGTGGATCCATTTATCTAATGTGACAGCTGTAGTGTTCCCTGTGTTAATAGATGTGCAGCTGCTTTCTAGAATCATAACATGCAAACGTTCTTGTACTCAAAGAGCAGTGCTGCTGCTGTTTCTGCTTTCTGTGCTTGTAGGAGAAGACACGAGTGCTGACTCAGAATTGATTGTAACCCAGCGAGTTGACAGTGACAGATACCCATACACACCACTACCAGTTCAGCAAGCAGTGTTCTAATTTACTATTCTCCAACAACATCCCTAAATTGAGAGTCTCCTTCCTTTCCCTTCTCCTGTACCCATGCTAATACAAGATATCCTTAGAGTCTTTCTAAGAATTCTGCTTTTTTCTGCATTTGTTAATCCTTGTCTTATTGAGGATCCATATAATCTTCTTAATCAAATTTCCTCAAACTCACATAAATAAAACTGAAGATTCCCATCATGATGTCACTGAACACTGGTTAGTTTAGAGTGTGATCTTTTAAAGGCCTTCAGATTTTGCCTTCCCCAGCCCCTTTTTTAAAATTTATTTATTTATTTATTTGTTTGTTTTCAGTTTAGGACAGTGATTACCTTTAAAGCCCTTTGGTACAAACTTCCTAGTGGACACTGGTCATTTGTTGTTAAATCTGAGGATTTTGAAGTATGTTTCTCTTCCTTTTGCATGCATTATTAAAATTTAAGCATTCAAATCACAAGATTAATTCTAAAATAGCGCAAGGGCTGCATCACCCCAGACAAAAGATTGCTACGTTCACACAAGATCCATGGCCTGCTTGATTTCCAAGGTTATGTGTGATACTAAAGAATGCTAATGGAACAGAATACTAAAAGAGTTTTTATCACATCTGTCTTTTTGCTGAAGATCACTGTAAAGTTTCCTGCTTCTGGCACTGCAGAACTCTGCATATCTGCTGTAGTTACTGACAGTGATGAAACCTTAAATACACAGTACTTCTGTAACACAGTAATTCTAGGCTTCAACAGTAAGATGCAGTGTCAGTAATGATTGTTGACATCATACTACATGTATCAGTTTACTCAATTTAATTAATATCCTTAGTTGATGGAACTTCTGTAACTCATTAAATACTATAAAAGTAATTTATGTTAACATTATACATCTAAATGCAAATATAGTAGTCAGTTTTTTCATATATGACAATAATAGCGTTACTCTTATAAGCAGCCTGCAGATAATGTACAGTCCTGAGACAGGAAATACTCTCAATTGTTCCTTCTCACATTTAAAATTGTGATTTATAGGTGAACGTTAGTTGCTGAAGCTTTATTACCCTGTTCATATTACAGAGGCTGGATGAGTTTTACAGAATCAGGGTAAATATATTATTATAATTTAACTTGTTAAGTCTCAGCAACAGCTGTTTCTACATTTAGTACTTCATATGCATTATTGATCAACACATGGTTTTACTAATGTAAAACTTCTCAGAATGTAGAGAAGTTATGCTAGTTATTGTTGTAATTGCTACAGTGCTTCTGAAATGCTTCTTCAATTTAGTTCACTTATAATGTGCATTATCTGTCATGCTAGGAGTTCCTCATTATCAAAATCAGACTAGATAAATAAATTGAAGATTGCTGAAATCTTCAAACTACCAAAGATTACATACAATGCAATTCTATAGCAACTAAATTGTTTATATGTGAGTAAGTCAGTCTAGTGTCTTTTGTCAGTGAGATCTATTTCTTCAACACAGCTAAAATTTTAAGCATTGAATATCTGAAGTCAGGTGGCTAAATTGTTATGAACATAGTGCAAGATCTTGGTAGGTTAATTTGGGGCATTTAAATATGAAATCTCTGAACTTCATGTCTCTCTAATGTCAAGGGTTATAACAACAGAGTTGTCAAAGGAATTAATCTGTGTTACCTCTTCTAATACATGCCCTAAGTTTACCTTGTCATCTATAGTCAATGATTGAGAACAGGCATTCCAAAAAGGGATGTTACTGTTATTTTACAATTACATATCTTTTAGGATGACATGAATGTTCATTAGAGCTGCCTTTTTTCCTCCATTAATTTTTAATTTTTAATAGATATATACAAATTTGTTCCATTTTTAACAAAACCTTTCTCAGGCTTTTTTTCCCAGAGTTTCTGGTAAGAAAAAATGTAATAAATTTGTCAAGCTAACATGGTTTACTAATGTCCAGCCATTTGGGTGAATAATATTTCTGAACATGAGCTTAGTTTTCTACTGGCAACACACATGGCTATTTTCTTTTATGTTTTATTGTACAGAAGCTTCCATCTTTTCTCTCCACTTTCCTTTCCTGCATGCATCTGAGATAATAATTTTCATAATCGTAGGCTTAGAACTAATTTTCTGAGTTTCAGACAATTAATTCAAGAGGATGGGTGTTCATATTTAAATGTTCAAAATCTTTTAGTGTTTTACCAGACTCAGAAACTGAACAAGGTAATGCTCTGATTTAGAATACGTTAAATTGAGACACTTAGCTTTCCTGTTGTGTCAAATTTGTCTTGTAGTCAAGATGGTTTTAGTTAGATAGCAATGCTTATTAAGAAAAGGACTATTTGCCTTTTAGGTGGATATTATGAAGGCAAAATTTAAAACATATAGTAGTCCTGTCTTTAGTTAAAATTTTGTCAGTCTTTTGAATGTCCAATTAAACACAAAACAAAAACCCAAAACAAACAAGCAAACAAACAAAAAACAACAACAAAAAAACCCCAGGAAGAATTTATGAAATAAGACTATAGTTTAATGAAGTAAAATAAAGGAACATCACTACAGAAAGACAGGAAGAATGTGATATTGTCTCAAAAGATAAAGGAAACCACAGGATTTGACTGTAGGTTTTTCTTCTTTTACTGTCTCTGAAAAACTAACACAACTCTGCAGCCAGATAAGCTCTTTTTTCTCCATGTTTAATGTGCTTGGGACCATCACGCTGTTCTTTCCTACCCAGTCATGTGTCAGATTAATTAATATTTTTCACTTTTATGAAAAGGCCAGTTCTGAGCAGCCTTACAGAAGGACAAATAGCAAGATAGATATGAGAGGTAATTATGTTTATGTTTCCTTTTAACACATTGAGCTGTAATTTACAGATTTCTGTGAAATATTAGTACTGAGAAATTGAGCAGAAGAAATAAAATTGTTGTCTGGTATAGCAACAGTTTGCATTCTAAAATCAATACCAACATTGTTACATTAAGGGGAAAAAAGTATGTACTGAGGCACTCCAGCCATTTATATGGGTAGCATGGTATGAAGAAGTAGCATGAAGAAGCTGTATCAATTGCTTTGTCTTTTTTTCATTCTTAGTTTAGCTTGAAAGGTTGTCCAAAAACCCTATCTATCTCCATTATCTTGGTTCTGTGGGTAAGATATCAAGATAAGCATGGAGAATGGATTATTTTATCATGCAAGCAGAATCCTTGAAAAAGGTCTGCCATGGGGACTGCATTAGGAAGTTTAGCTTAGAAGTAGCCAAGAAAAAAATAACCCTATTTCTTTTAGCAAATTGCAGGGATCTACTGCACGATTTGTACGTAACACAGACTTAAGCCAAGATTATCAGGGAAAAACAAGAGTTGTTTTTTCTAATAAACTGGATTGATTTTATCTGAGATTTACATTTTTTTACAAAGTTCAGTGAAACACAGAAGAAGTGTATCAGTGAGCTGAGTTATACAAAGCTCTGTTTGAGCTGCTTTTTTACCTTCCTGTGAGATACACTACAATGGTCCTTGATTCACCTTTCCAAACTGGAAGAGAAAGTAGATTGTATATTTTAGGGGCCTTTCACTAAGTCAGTCAGCACTGCAAAACATAAGAAGTTATTTTTTATTTATAAAACAAAGTAATACAACAACCATATGTTAATTCAAAGATCTTGCCAGTTCTTTCTGTGGAACAAATACAAACATAGATATGTCAACAGTTTTGTTGAAACTGTTACTGATCTGTTTTTGTGGCTTGGCCTTCATTTACAGGGTTAATCTCATTAAAAACAAACAAAAAAAAAATGAACAAACAAAACAAATCCAAAAACCCATGTTGTAGTTACATGAACTAGGAATCTTTGTTTTCACCCTGGAAGGAACAAACTTTATGAGACATACATCTTCCCCAAAGATGTTTGGAATTAAGCATAGATTTTTCTTGTATCTCTACAACGTCTTCTTAAACTTGTGCACAAACAGTATCTTCTCCATAATCATAATTTAATCATAAATAGCCCATGGGCTTTTTAGGGTATTTGTCTACTGTTTACACTTGATTTTATTTTAATATGCTTCTCCTCTGACTTTTTTTATTCATGAGTTAAGTTTCAGTAAATTATGTCATGTATAGATATCATGTATAGATTCTTCCATAATAAAAGTAAATTATTTTTTCAGGTTTCACTTTTAAACCTCCATATCAACAATGTTTCCATAAGAAAAATATTCCCATAATGTCTTCTTTAGAGTTGTTTCTCCTTCCTAATATTTCTTTGTCATCTTAACACAAAGTATACCATAATAGTTCAGAAGAGAAAGGGAAATAGTTGTTTTTGATGCAAAATCTCTATATCTGAAAAAAATATTTCCATGAAAATTAAAAACAAGTCATGCTTGCATGTATATTCTGATATTCAGACCTACATCCTGTTCTGTAAAGTTTAATTTGACTTGCTGTGAACTGAACGTTTTAGTATCTTCTTCCTGTCTGGAAAGTCAAGGAGAGAAATCAAGGCTTTCAATTCACAACAGTATTGAGTGAAGAAGTTTAAAGTACCTAATTTGTAAATGCAAAATGTGACTCAGCTGGTTAAAATTCAGCAGGTTCTATTTCCAACTACCCAGCGTAGAAATGTTTTTTTAATTACAGCTTGGTTTATAACAATGGATAGGATCTGTAGCCAAATTTGTCCCTGTGAGACATTCAGCAATGGAACAATAGTATAATTATTTCTGGGATCCCTGATTAGCAAAAACAATACAATAGTTGTACAAAGCTTAAAGGTTTGCTTTTTGGAATAAAAAGGAAAGAAAATTACCTCTTAATGCTGATTTCTGTAACTTGCAGTATGATTCAAGCACATATTTTGAAATAAAATGCATTTTAGAAACTAATGTACAATGGAAAAAATGGAACAATTTTGAAACTTCATGATTATGAAATTTTGAAACTACATGATTGTGAACTTCCTACATTAAAGTTCTGTTTCAAACATAGCTCATAACTCACCTGCCACAGGACATTTCAAACACTTCATAACACATGGCATGATTTTTCCTGTACTTCAGGCTTTTAGCACTCAGGTCAGCAAAATACCTTACATTTTTTACAGCACACTTTCCACCCCTGTATGAGTGTGTCTGGGAAAATAGGGCAGCAGCAAAAAAGCTTAGTCTCATAAGAAGTGCCTTAAGCTCACTGGTATTTGAGTACCTTCTCTAGAAATCTGTGCTGAGGTACAATTTCTACCAATTCTTTTGGTTAAGTGAGGACTTCAGTGTTGTATATATAGTGCTCTGTGCAACTTATCTGAAGCCATAGATTTGGATGGAATGAAATTAGAAATTGTAGTATCGGAATACATTTTATGCAGCTAAGATTGTCAAAAAGAAAGTACTTCAGTACAAAATTATGTTTTCAGCTCTGGGAAAATATGAAATTGTTTCAAATACTTCCAGATTTTCTTTTATTTTCAGTTAGAGTTGACAGAACCACAGAATCACAGAACGTCTGAGGCTGGACAGGGCCTCTGTTGAGCATCTAGTCAATCCCCTGATCAAGCAGGGATAATTTCAGTGGCTTGTCCAGAGCTGTGCCCAGATGGCTTTTGAATATCCCCAAGCATATCTACTCCACTTGTGCCAGTGCTCAGTCACCCTCCCAGTAAAAAAAAAAAGTTTCTTGATGTTCAGAACCCCCAGTGTTTTAGTTTGTGCCCATGATTACCTGCTCTGTCATTGGGCACCATTGAATTCCTCATGCTAAGAAGGAATGAGAAAAATAGAATGGGAAAAATGACAAGCTGCAAAACAAATATATTTTTAAGTGTTTTCAGTATCTCCAAATAAAGTATAGTAATGAAGAAAGATGCAATATGCTATGTCAAACACAAGTTCTACTATTTTGTACTTGATCAATAAGATTAGAATGTCCCCAACTCTGCCATCCATTCCTCATCTCTACACCAGCACTTGTGTTGCTATTTTTATTGACACTTTCAAGTACCACAGCTATTACTTATATTCAGTAATTTCACAAATTACAGTTGTTAGAAAGTACTAGGTACCTATTTGACTTTGGTGTAGCAGGAAGAAAGAAGCCAGACCAGTTTCATGTGTCTTTGATTTAATGTAATTTGTTTGTTACTATGTTAAAAAGTGTTGGCTGGCTGACCACCTGGTCTGAAAATGGGAAAAAAAATGTGTTGCTATTACACTTGAACTGTCCTATTTTCAGCACAGGAGTTTGCTATCCATTATCACCAGCTGAGATGGTGTTTCTCTTGTGGGTGTGAAGTTATGCTTCACCTAGATGAGCTTCATATAATCTGCTGCAATAGGTGATTAAAAGAGAATTATTCCTGGTTGTTTTCCTGAATTTTGAACTCAGCCCAGGTTCAAATCCCTATTGATTCAAATTGTTCTGAATTAAAAATTGAAATTACTTTGACACAGGTAAAATTATATTGCTTTGACTGAATTCTCCTTTCCGTTTTGGGTTTCACATAACAATGAGATGATATTTCCTGATTAAAAATAAGGACTGAATTTTTTTAGGACCTAAAGAAAACCCCTATTCTCCCCCACCAAATGCTTGTTCATGATTGAATATGTCACAGATTTTAGATATGAATTTTCGCCAAGTGTTGGGACCTGAACCATAACCTTACCTCATGCTGTATAATCCCACGTATGTTGTAGTGTAATTAAAATTGTAATTACTTGTTATCATTAGTCCCAGTGTTGTACCAACTATAAATCTCATTTCTCAAAATCACTTGATTCTGTCTTTAGGTAAAAAGAATTCAAAACTGGACTTTGTTGCACAAGGGAGTAAAAAAACATGAGCATAATTTAAGCATGTTGGATTTTCTTCTGAAAGAAGAGTTCCTGCCCGTCTCTGTGGTTGTGGTGACAGTGAGGGGCTGTGAAATTCAGTGAAGAAATTTCAGTGAAGTGAATTTCAATTAAGAAATACAGTGAAAAATCAGTGAGGGGCTCAGTGCTGGATCTGGACCATCCTGTGATGCAGGCTTCTGGGGAGGACTCTGTACATTGCCCAAGGCAGCTGTGTGTTGGTGTGGATTCACTGGCAAAACCCAAGCTGGACCAGCCAGGAGCAGGAGGCCCCAGGTGTGGGTGGGAGTATCTGGCAGGCAGCAGGGCAATGCTGGTGTTTGGGGGGGACCCATGAGTGTGCCCTGTGGGGTTGAGGCTGGACACCTGTGGGGTTGGTAGGGGGGACTGGGATCTGGGCAGGGGTGCTGGGCAGGCAGAGGGGCTGTGCTGGTGCTGTAAAGACAGAGCTGTGTGTTTGTGAACCTGGAGAGTGTGGGGTGTGTGCTGCGCTTGTGACTTTCTGCCTGTGACAGCCCAAGAGGAGAAGAGGACGTGTCCCTGTGTGTCTGTCTGGGGTGAGACCTGAATGTGGGGGCTCCAGGGCCAGAGCCTTGTTTGAGGCTGTCTGTAAAGCCACAGCTGTGTGTCTGTCTGCATTGCATGCCCAGTCATGGTACTGCAGCAGCATTCCCAGCAGAGATCCCAGGCTGGGCTCCAGCAGCCAGGGAGGAGGGTTCTGGACCAGGCAGTGGAGGCAGTGGCCACATATCACATTACTTAACACTTGAAAGCTCTCAGTGTGTTGAGGACAGTCTTTCTTTGCAATTGCTGATGTGCCTAAGCTTAAATGTTTGCTTTGAGTCTCTTTTTGCAGAAGGCTTGTTCTCCTCATTGTTTTGATAGCACAACTTAACCTAAAGTTTCTTTATGGACTGGATGTTGTCCGTCCATCCTCTCTGGAACTGGATCACTGTTTACATGACTTAGATTTTTTTATAACCCTTTGCAAGGATTTGTGGATTCCTTAGTGGGCAGCTGTTGTGGGTGAGAATGGGAACTTCAGAGAAAGTTTATCAGAGAAGCTCTGCTGCTGAGTCATGGGGTGCAGAAAGCCCCCCCTTGTTTTCTAAGCTTCTCAGAGACGAATTTATGTGCCACTGCATCCAGTCTTAACTCCAGACTTTGTCAGTGGTTATAGTAACTTTGTCCTGCAGGATTAATGGTGGCAAATCAGATAAACCTACATAAATATGAATTAATTTATTATTTAGATGACAAATTATTAGACAAAAAATCTTAATCATTTATTTACTGCAGCAGGTCAATGCTAAAACTACTAGCAGCACATAGCATAGGTATAGTGCACTATGTCAAAGATATTACATAAAGCTAGCAAAAAAGAAATAATTTTTAAATTGAGATTGATGTAACTCACCACACCAATGCTCGTGGGCAGATCTCTTTCACTCAGCCCGTGGGAGTATCCTTGAAGGAGCTTCCCCACTTCAAGGGAGAAAACTGCATACACTCCAAGAAGGAGTATATGAGAGGAACCCAACTGTATCAAAGTGGACTGGACTTCTACAGTGTACAGTGACTGCCAGTCATGTCTCCAGGTTTCCTTTGCAGCTTGTCTGTCAAATCTTTGCCTCATCATCAGGATCTTAATTTGGTGTTGATAAGCCAGACTGCTTTTAGCATAATTCAATGCCAAAACCAGCACGACAGAACCTCTCAGCCTGCCATTGATAGCTTGCAAAACAGGGCATTATTTGAGTTGACCACATTCCAAAGCAGAGCACCCTGCTACAGTGGCTCACAAAGGCAAGACAATATACTTTTCTCTCATAAATTAAAGTATGGATTTAAAAATTAATAGTATTATCAGCTAAGAAGTTGCCAGTATAAGTGTTAGGCCTGTGTAATTTTAGTGGCTAACTTGGCCCTGTCACTGTCAGTGTAGAGTCAGAGCAGATTTTAGCGAGTATGAGAATTTTTGTCATCCAAGATCAGTACTTTTACTATATAACTCATGAAATAGAACATTTTTGTAATTATATATTCTTCTGTTTATTTAGGTGGTTAATTTGTTTCGGGGTTTTTTACTATTTTTCAGGTCCTAAAACTTAATTTGTCATCTCCTCCCCTATTTTAGGGTCTAATTTTCTCAATCATTCATGTCTTCTTATAGAATCTTCTAAGTTTAGAACAAATGAAAGGAATCTCCTTTCCTCAGATGTGACCTGGGGAGGGGGTTGGGGTAGGGGGATGCACCATCATAGTTTGCCACTTGCTGACTTTATTAGTGATGTAAATTCTTAGTTTGGAAAAACATATCTCCAAATTTAGCTTTCTGAAAATAGTTGCAGAAAGAGAAGATTTTGTGTAGTTAGCTACATGACTATTGTGCTCATATTAAAGGGGAAGAACGGGACAGCAATTAAAAATTGTTCAGGGTGGTAGTTCCAGAACAAAGAAGTTTTAAGAAAATGTAACAAAGTGTGAACTAAAGTTTTTCTTAGTGACATATATAGAGTTTGGTTCTCTGTTGATGTAATGAATACATCCAGTGACTCAGAGGATCTGTTTGGTTTTCTACAGCTGTATTCTAATCCTAAAGCTAGAAAAGGAACTTAAAAGCAAAATACTAATTATAAAATCACAGCCAAGAGCAAATAGTACTACATTTATTTCTATACTGAATAACACAGTAATCTAAAGTTGATTTAATCAACTATATCCACCCAAGGGAGATGAATAAAAGAAACCTGGTAGATTATATTGATCATCATATAAAATGGTAGCAATTACCATTAACAAATAGTCTTTAATACGCAAACATACAGTTAGTACTATTAACTTGAGGTTTTTCTCATTAAAAGAAAAATGTAACAGAGGAGGAAAAAAAAGAAATTTGGGGCTTGATGTTGTTTCAGGATGAATACAGGACTAGTGGAAGATACTTGTAGTATTTTTCTAATGTTTCTTTCTCTTCTGGCCATGTAGAAATCTTGAATCATTAACTTAAGATATATCCCATCAATTTCAGATGACTAATATTGATAAGAAATAACCACTAAACTAAACAGTTACTATGCTTAAGACAAACTTTGTGAATCTCTACTTTATCCTAAATTAATCTAACAAACCAGACCACTGAAGCTGCCAATATTTTTTTTTTTTTGGTGGGAAGATATGCTTAACTTAATTTAACCACTCTCTTGAGATACTCTTAAACTAGTTGTTTCCAGTCCTTCAAAGATGCAGTATTTTGATCCATGAAGACCTGTAATATTCCTTTCATGAATCCAACAGTCACGGTTTCTAAACGATTTGCAGCGGTGCTATCAGCTCTGAAACTCTTGGGGAATCACTGTATCATTCTGTGGCCACAATTCAAAAGTCAGATTATTTCTCCTGATGAGAGAGGTTCAAAATCAATAATGGTTAACTAATCTAAGTGTACACTGAAGGGTGTACTTTTTTTTTTTTTCCTTTTGAGATGGCCACAGGTTTCTTTTAAAAAAAAAAGTTCAGTAAAATGTGTAATTCTGCCTTTCAATCCATGTGGTTTTTTGTATAAATTCTGTGTTTTTTCATTTTTATTTCTCTTAACAATTGATAAGTGTTTATTCTGCCACTGTATTTTGTGATTCTTTGCTGACCATTGTGAATTCACACATATATTATCAATCTTAATTATCTATTTTAAGTACATGACTGCTATCAGTTAAATATACTTATAGACAGCTATTTATTCATGCTACTTTTCCTGAAAGATGACAACCATTTTTTATGTGTTTTTTAGCTTGGTGGATGTCTTTTTTTCCAGTTTAAATAGTGATAATACAGATTTTAACCTCAGAAATATATACTTATTAAATTTTCCAAATGTCATTTACTTTTCATAAAATAGTTTGCAATGGCTTCTGCTCTCAGAGAGTTTTTTTAATAGATGATGTTTTGAAAATTATGAGAAATATACCTAATTTTCCACTGATCAATTTCTTATAAGAATTGTACTTCACAGATGAGCACATAAAGACTTGGAAATTTGGCTCTCGTATCTGCCGATTTCCCACCTAAAAGCAAGTAAAAAAGAGAAAGGCAAACCAAACCATAAACAAACAAGGAAACATCAGAATAGCAATTGCTTCATCAGAATAGCAATTGCTTCATAAGCATTGCCAGGGATCTATTTGTATGTCAAAAGTTAAAAAAAAATAAAAAATCAAGAGAACTGAAAAGAAGAGCACTAATCAGTGTGTCCTGTGCTCTTCTTTGTAGTCCCAGCGCCGTGTTACATTTCACCTCCCCGATGGCTCCCAGGAAAGCTGCAGTGACAGTGGTCTGGGAGACCACGAGCCAGTGGGTGGTGGAACCCTGATCTCACACCCTCTCCCTCTGGTTCAGCCGCAGGACGAATTCTACGACCAGGCTTCACCGGACAAGAGGACTGAAGCTGACGGCAATTCCGACCCCAACTCGGGTGAGTCACCACCACTGCCCCGCTTAGCTGAGTTCCTTTGTAACGTGGTTACTTTCTTTTTCATCCCTTTGAGCTTTGCAATGGTACAGATGTTTTCTAAGCACGTGCATGAATATTTGATCATATTAGCTCGTAAGGATTGTTTGGAAATAATGTAGTTTGCCTTAAGTGCCTCATGTTGTAATTTGACTGTGGAAAGAAAAGTTTATCCAGCAGAATAAATGGCTTCACACTAACTGCACAGTAAAAAATGTGCAGCTGGGGAGAGGGATGTCCTACAAGGTAGCAAGCTTTTCCTGATGTTTGCTGATAGTGCTGTAGCTATGTAGCTTTAGACTTTGTTTTAGGAAAGTCATTCTAAACATCAATTTAAAGTTCAAAGACATGGAAGTTGCACTGTCTTTTAGACTAACAAAGAAATCAGTAAATCAGTGAAGCACTGAAAAATTGAAAGAACCCGCATTTCTTAACACCCTTAAAATTCCCCCTTCTAACATTAAGGATCACAGGATTTCTTTATTAACTTGGAATGGCATGATGTATTGGAACTGTCATATACAGGTTTTCATACAAATATTAAGGATGATCTATTTGATTTGGGAACTTCTGCCTTTCTCTTCTTTCCTCCTCTATAATACATTACCATTATTGCTTTGTTTTAATGAGAGCACTAAAAATTGAAGCAAGATCTTAACCAATACTGTTACTGGTATTTGGGCATTGGAATGTGGAATATGGAGGCTTAAACATACTGGAAACAGGGAGGGGGGGAAGTAGCACTGCTCTTAAGCTTCTTGGTTTTTGTCTAGAATGTGGAGACAAAGGTTAAAAGTCATCTGTGCTCTTGGAAGGTAATTGAACCTGAGTTCTTTTGCATCCCAGGAGTATAGAAATAAGAATTAGTTTCTGTCTTTGGCATTTCTCCCTTTTTGTATAGATGATTAAGTTGTCACTGGGCCTGTACAAACCAGGAGAGAAGGTGGCCTTGGGATCTGATGAACAATATTAAGGTCCATCTCCTCATTTGGGCAGAGCTGGATCTGAATTATGACATTTACATCATGGCAGATGACAACATGAACAGTGGAATATTGACTTTGGAAATACTTTTCTCATATATATATGGGAAGACCAAGAGATTGTGTTGGATGAAACTCTACAAAGAAACAGTTTGAAATATTTTACTGTCTGAGAGTTGCATTCTGGTTTCTTTTCCGCTATTCACCTTTCCCCATTTTTTAAAATTCTTTTTTTCATCCACTGGATATGATACGTGCATTTTATTTTCTTTACGAAAACAGAAATGTTTTTGGAGCTATGATGTTAAACCCTTAATCTTTAGAAATACAAAGAATGGTAAAAGAATAGCAACTATGAATGGATTGACTCTGGAGCAAGAATGTATGTCTGCTTAAGCAAGCAAGGAGCTTAAGAGGAATTATCCAGTTAATTCTCTGACCATGTATGAGACTTGTGAAAGATTTAACAACATCAGAGAGGAGTTTTTAAGGCAGCATTGCATGTTGGCACTGTTGCATTGTCTTCACAGACTCTAAATTGTACATCTCTTCAAAATGGAGCATAAAAGTCCTCCAGGAGAGTTAGGAAAAAAGGGCTTAGTAAACTTCATAGCAAGTTATTAAGAGTGCAGTTTTGGAAGTTTTGTTAAACACATTGTTCAAATATAGTGTATTATCATGATCATATATTCATGCCTGATATAGACACTAATAGAAGATTAGTCAGAATGAGTAAGTGTTCTTCAAAGCTATATGAAAAGTTTTAATATGTTTGTGGTTACACCTAATTTAGCCTTAGGGATGCTAGATTTGTGTCAAATTTATGAAAATCTAACTATCAAGCTGTATTAACGATTAGCGAAGTATTGAAATATAGGGTTTTTTGCTTTTTAACAGACACTGAAACATTATACTCTGTATCTCATCAAATCTCACAAACTAAGAAAGAAAATATATTGTCAGTACTGTGACAGAAATTTTCCTAGAAAAATTCAGGCCAGGATGGGAGTCATGTTGCTCACAAGATGGATTTAACTTCTGTATTGGATTCAGTATGAAGCTATTGCCTAAGCACTGTATCAAAAGTTAATTTGCTACTATAGGCATAAGTTTTTGAATGAGAAGTGAAATAAGGTTTAAAGCAATTTATGGTTATTGAAGATTCTGTGGCAATTTTCAGAAGAGAAAAATGTTATCTGGTATTGGGCAAAGTTACTTTGTGGGTATTTACATGTGTTCATGGTTAAAATACCCCATGTAGTATCATCTGAACATTGTATTCCTTGGCACTCCTAAGCTGAATTTCTAGTTCTATTGCAGTGAAATGTTCCCTGGTTCTATTTACCTGTAGAGGTAGTTTCATTTCTGTGGCTGTTTAAGGGATGGGTGGTTATGAAAATACTTGGGACATGCTAAGGTAAAAGATACAGCTGTAAAGTAAGGAAGAAAGCCCTAGTGGAGAGCTGTAGTATTATCATGTACATGTACTGCTACTAGTTTTGGATGATAATTGCATAAGTATTTTTATTCTAAATGCTTCAACTGAAGAGAAAGAACAGAGTTTTTTTTAGGAATGTTTGCAGATGACCTCTACACCAAAAATACAGACTTGTTCCACTGTATTTTTATGGAAGTTCATTCTAAGTAAAAGTTTGCTTCAGCTCATGAGAATGTGATGTTCATCTTGATAGCAAAGTCCTTGCCTCATGCTGAGAGCAATTTTGGTTAATGATTTTAATGCTCAGTGAATTGTGTGGGTTATTACTGTACACTGCGAAGTTACGTGAATAAAAATACAACCATTGTTTCTCAATATAATGTTGCTATTTTAATTATATTTGAGGAGTGACCAAGGCTCAAATCTTCAAAACCTGAAACTGGGGGAGGGGAGGAGGGAAATGTGCTAAAAGTCTTGCTAACTTGTTACACAAAAGTATGAGAAACCTTATTACCATATTTACGTGCAGTCGTTAGCTTCTACAGAGACACAAGAACTACAATTACATGATTTAATGAAATAAACATACACAGTGAGAGTACATTCATCTAGCTAATCTGAAAACAGAAATCTCACACTGGGTGAAACTGAAATGAAGAGAGAAGCCAAATATTAGCATTGTCAGCCACACGCTGTCACTGTGTCTATGAGAGACGGGCAACAAGATAGAAATATAAAGCCTTTTATAATGATGTGTAAGATCAAGTTTGGTTTGCATCACTGAAATCTATCTTGTTTTTATTTTGCTAAGATATATTTTCCATTTCCCTATTGTTAATTGATCAGTGTTATTGATGGTCAGAGGAGTTTGATGTTAACCTGTCAATTGCAACTTCCTTATAGTTCACCTTTGTCACATCGCAGCTTGATACACTTGATTCCTATAAAAAGGAATATATTCCAAAGATCTATCATCTTTACCTTTTAGCGTATCAGATAAGAATTTGGAAAACTTGATTCTTTAGGATGTTTAAAAAAAAAAAAAGGTCAATGTAAAATCGAATTTACTTATACTACTTAAAAGCATCTTTCGTTACCAAATGGCTTTAAATGTGCATATCAGGAAGTGTACTTTTAACACAAACATCTTTATCATCAATTGCATTAAAACTGTACAACTTTCTAATGTATTTTAATGGGAATTATTTCTTTAGGTATTGCTCAAAAAACACCTGTGCTTTTGTTCTCAAGCAGGCGAGTGCAGAGTGTTATTTTTCATTACTAAAAGTGTGGTTTTCATCAGAGTGAAAAAACAACCCACCTTATTAGTAAAGAATTCTTCATTCACTGTGGTTTACTAAAGCTTGTCAGGGACCTAAATTTAGACTGGAATTGTTATATCTAAGAGTTGCATGCAGCAAAGCTGTGCAATTGAACTGTACAAAGTAAAAATGTGCCTCCTAGTGTAAAGAAGGGGAAAAATGCATTTTCATGAAAATGCTTGATAAATCACATTTTGATAGCTGCAAGCTGTGGATGTGATTCATTTTTCTTCAAAGAGATAAAGAGGAATAGCATATATTTAGTGGAGTGTTAGAACTGCTCTAGGGAGAAAGCCTACTACACACTGTGGATGAATCTATGCAATAATTCCAATGGTTTAAAACCAGACAGAAATATAATATTTATATCTTCTGGTACATGTTTATGAAGCTAAGTAAATGCTTGCCTAATTTCTACATCTTATTAATAAGTAGTATCAATACATGTCAACAAAGTAATAGCTTTATAAAAAATTGAGCTGTAGCAAAAATTGTAGCATACCCACGGGTTCCAAGATGATGTTTTTATTTAGTAAAATCAAATACAATATTCTGTTATGTCCTGTGTTACTTCCAAAGCAATTCCATATTCTTGAAAGTCCTATTATAATGTTGTCTTTCAATAATAATGGGGTTTTTTGATAGCTTTTTTTATTTTCAATACAATAAAAACTGTGTGGTAAAATTTGGCTGATAAATACCTGAGTTCATACTTTTTGATAAACCTAATACTATGGCAGTTTAGTCAAGTAATGTCAGGGGTGTTAAATGATACTCTAATTCCAGTAATAAGTGGCAGTGGCTTAATTATGATTAAGGTTCAGAGTAATGGCAAGACTGCCTTGAATTACACTTGGTCATATGATAGTGTCCCACATGGAGAAGATAAGCCTCTCTTGCAAGGAGCTTTGGTTTTACAGTGTCACCATCGTTACACCCAGTGGGTGATGATGGTTTAACCTTGTGGGCATACTCTATGCTTAATCCTGTCTTTCATTTTGCTGTCACTCCAAAGATTCCTTTTTGACAATACTGGAGTAGTCCACAGCTAAACATCCGAGGGTGGGGAAAGAAATCTTACTGTATTAAGGCCTAGATCCAGATAATTTGCCGTCCATAGTTATTCTTGTGTTTTCATAATATGAGACTATAAGAACTAAAATAGGAACATTTGCCTTTGAGTCATAACCTCCATTTCATTACACACAAGTTCTACCTCACACAGAATCTAACACTGTCACATTTCGCTACAGGCAAGCAGGAGTAAGAAAAACTGGAGTCAGGTTGGTGAATTAGCTTACAGAAGAGCTACTGAATTCAACCTTAGTCCATGCACTTGCTTCTTTAAAAAGATAAAATCTGAGAGGCATAAGAAGATTGCTATCTCTTTACATCTCTTTGATGCCTCATTGCAGTGAGGATTTAAAAATTGTCTTGGTTTAGAAAAGCCACTGTGCTACATCTGTTCCTATTCTACTCTCTTTTCCTCCACACACTAAAGCTAATTGGAGTGTAAATCAGGAGACCATAACCATTGAATGAGCAGTAGGAGGGGAATTTGTCCCATTGCTTCTTCAAGAGGAACAGCTAACTTTCCAAAACTTCCTAGCTGCTGCTGCCTGAGAAGAGCATTTGCAGGTCCTCAGCAGAGAGATGAAAAGGCTACATGGGGCACGGAGACTATGAGAAGGGTTAGTGGATTAAAGGAAGGGGAAGCTTGCACATGAGATGAAAGCTGGTGCCTTTCGCTGCCATCACTGATGATACCAAGGACAGTTTAAAGCCACAGATGTTTTTGCCAGATTAAAACAAGGGATTTAAGGAATTAAGAGTTATTTTTTTCCTGTATTTTCTACTCACAAGGCTTTTCTTCATCTTGCAGCAAGCTCAGATCAACTGCAGACATGCACAGACTTGTTTAAGTTTCAAAGTGATACCGTTATCCAGTCAAACTTCCACCATAGCACAATGCATAGCGTTTCACACAACTTTCCTTAAATCAAATGGATGTTTTAAAATATCCCAGTGATAAAATAGTCCAGTGATTTCTTTCCACTGGTGTTTGATTGTATGTTTTATATGGGTTTACATGGCAAGGTTGTGGGGAGGGAGGCTGCAGAGGGTGCCTCTTTGAGAAGATACCAGGGGCTGCCCCCGTATTTGACAGAGCCAGTTCCCAGTGGCTCTAAAACAGATCCATTACTGCCCAAAGAGGCACAGGAGCTGGGAGCATGGAGCAAGAAAAATGTGAGGGAAATAAACCTCCAGACACTAAGGTCCATGAAGAAGGAGGTAGAGAGCACACTTCAGACACCAAATACATTCCCTCTCAGCTTGTGGAGAAGGTGGTGCCCCTAGCAGCCCGTGGAGGACACACCCTGGAACAGGTAGACATGCACTCTGAAGGAAGTTGCAGTCTATGAAGAGCACATGCAGGGGCAGGAGTTGTGGGCCCTGGGGAAGCCACTCTGGAGCAGTCCAGTCTTGGAGGCTGACACCCTGTGGAAGGGACCCACGTATCGCTTGGAAAGGACACTATCTTGGCCAGGGTAAGGGGATGATGAGGAAGGAGCAGCAGATACAAAGTTTCATTGACTGACTACCACTCCCATTTCATATCCCTTCACACCACTTAGTGGCAGGGGCAAGGTGGGGAGGAGTCAGAAGAAGAGGGTATGAAAAATGAATTTGGGTCTGGGAAGAAGGAAGGGTTGGGTAGTGGAAAAGGTGCTTTTAGTTTTGTGTTTCCTGTTTCTCACAGAACTACTTGGGTTTTTATCGATGATAAATTAAATTAATCTCCCCCAGGCTGAATCAGTTCTACCACTGATGGTAACTGGTGAGTGATCTCCCTGTCCATATCTCAACCCATGAGCTTTTTCACCTCATTTTCTTCCCGTCTTGCTGAGAAGAGGGAGTGATAGAGCAGCTTGGTGAGCACCTGGCAGCAGCCAAGGTTTATCCATCAGGATGTTAAAGCTGCTATTGTGTTCTCAGTCTGAAAACATTTATTTTCAGTTTCTACCTCTTGTCTGTGTGACTGTACCACTAACACAAAGCTGGGAAAATCCCCTGTCTAGCTTCTCACCCAGGATTCACACCAGAAGTGGTCACCCCCTGAGGGACTCGGGTGGTGGTTCAGAGAGGGCTGCCTCTGTTCCCCACAGCTTCAGGTGTGTCAGCGCTAAGGACCAGGGTAAGAGAGCAGGGAGGAGCCTTCTGTCCAATTCCCAAAGAGGTTTATTCCTTGAGAGGGCAGAAGAGCTCTCTCTGTAAGAGCCTGATACTGATTTTTAAGTAGGAGTGTAACTAGGAGAGAGAACAATACAGGAACCAATGATGGGCAAACAGGGGAGGAGTCCAAGGAGGGTCTTACAAAGCAAGAACCAACAGGAGAGCGCTGAGGGAGTGTACAGTCTGATCAAACCAATGTTTGAGTAAAGTTGAGTAAAACAGAACCTTCCAGAACAAGGGGAAGGGACAGACTGGGATTGACAACCAGGGGATTGGTCTTAAGGGAGGATGGACATGGGATATTTTGGGGCAGGGGCAGGGTTTGGGAGAATGACAGGTAACCAGGGAGGAGACAACCTTAGGCAAAACCATTCACTTAGGGGGAGAATGGGAACTAACCACCTAAAAGAACTTATAAGCAAAGAAAACACACCACCATATACCATCCTTTCTCAATGTGAAATCTGTGACTTCCAGAAGTGCTAGGATATTCTGAGGCCCAGGGGTTGGTTTTGACTAGTACAGATCAGAAATTCCAGCTAATGACCTAAAAAAGCATAAGTCATGTGCTGGTATCTACAGCATACATTACAGAATGATTTCTTAATTTAATGATCTTCAGTGACAGAGGAAATAGTACTATATTACTAGTTGATTTCAACTGAATCAGCCTTTTTTTTTTGATAAAAGAGGTATTTGGTGTCCATAGTTTAGATGGAGTGCTCAAGTCTTGAATCTGTAATGCACAATGCACTTGTTAATTTGTAGTAGTATTTTGAATGTTGTAACATTTTGTTCTTAAGCTCTTTTTTCCTCTTTGTATTTTGATACTATGTTCCAAAGTCTGTCCAGAAAAAAAAATCAGACAAAGAAAAATGAAACATAACTCTTCTAAATTACAGTTCTAATATCACTTTTTCTCTTTACCAGTCATTGTTTTGACCTGAGTGGGGTTTTTCTGCCTCCTGAACATGCTGTTCAACAGTACTTTTTTAGCAATAGAACAGAAACAGATTTTTCTATTATTTAAAGACTTTTCATGGGAAATTAAAGTCAAAAGCACATCTGAACACATGTATCTTTAATCATCATGAACTATATTAGAAAGATTTTATTAGAATTGTAGGTGCTCTATCACCTAACTGTATTTGACACAATTCATCTTTTAAAGGTGTGATAGTGTGATTGTGGCAGAAATATTTGTTTGATATTTTTGTGGTTGCTGTTTCTGAAATTCAGTGGAAGTTATTGTTGCCAGCTGTGATTTCTTGTTACCTTGATATTACAACTAATTTCCCAATGTTACATATTCTTTTACTAATGGAGTTTTAGCAATGCAACTCCTATTCCCAATAGCAAGTTGGCAAAAAGAAAGATTATATTTGTGAGAATAAAGTGTTGAATTTAGTATGGCATTGTTAATTTCAGGCTTTAAGTGGTTACAAATTCTAAGTAGAATTAGAATTGTTGATGGCTGCAGTGAAAGGAATAACTTAATGCAGGAAGAATAACCTCATTGCACCCACACAGACTGGGGCCTGACAACTAGAAAACCACTTTGCAGTGAGAGAACTGGGAGTCCTGGTGGATAACAAGTTAGCCATGAGCCAGAAAGACACCCTTGAAGAAAATAAATCAGTCTCCTGAACTGCAATAGAAAGGGTGCTGCCAGCTAGCTGATGGGAAAGATCCTTTCTCTCCACTTAGCACTGTGAGACACATTTGAAGTGCCAAGTCTAGTGCCGGTTTTTCAAGTATGGAAGGGAAATAGAGATATGGACGGAGTCCAGAAAAGGGCCACAAAGATTATTATGGTGTTAGAGCATCTGTCACATGGGGCGATGTTGAGATAGCTGTGCTTCTTCATCTCAGAGAAGGGAAGGCTTAGGAAGCATCTCATTAATGTGTGCAAATACCTGATGTGGCATTGAAAGGAGAGTAGAAAGAGAGACAGGCTTTTCTCAGTAGTATCTCAGATTAAAGAAAGGACACTGGGCACAAACTGAAAGACAGAGAAATTTTCTTTAAACCTGAGGGAAATAAACAAACAAACAAACAACATTTTCTTGCTCTCGGGACCATAAAACTCTTCACCCAGTTTCCCAGCGAGATTGGGGAATCTTCATGGATATTTTGGAAATCAAACAGGACATTTCTCTAGCTGAGTCATGGTAACTCCCTCAGTTAAGCAGGAAGGTGTGACTAAACACCTGGAGTCTGGAAAGTCTCCAGACTTTCCTTCCAAGCTATGATTCTGCAATCCAATAAAGTAATTAAATTTGTCTTGCATAGACTGTGCAATACAGATGTGAATAAAAAAGGAAAGAAGTTAGTTTTCCAGACTACATTGACTGAATTGACATTGTGTATGGGGGAAGCTCAGACACCTAAATTTACCCGATTCCCACAAATTTAACCTCTTGTGTGAGATGAATCTCAGCTGTTCTTGTTGCTAAGGGACTACTCATATGTCTTGGGAGACTTATCAGTTTTTCTTATCTATCTGCACATAACATTTTAAAAGGCAAAGGGCATTTTTAAATTTCATGCCTCATTTTTTACAGTACTAATGAAATAAAAATAACAATTGCATACTTTCCTTTTCCTTTTTTTTTTCTTTTTTTTGTGGTGGTGATATAACTGAAATTGAAACATCTTGGTAAGCTTTGCTTTCTGGGAAGGAAACCTAGACTTTTGGAAGAAAAAGTGTGTTATCTTAAAAAAAAACCCTTATGCATAAATGTCTTCAAGGTTGACCTAGACTTATCCAGAGACTAGGTATTCATTTTATTATGCTTATCTTATGGCTTTATCTCTTTATTTTTCTCAGATTTTATGTTTGCTTTTTCTTTTTCCCCTAAGGAGAAATCCATGTAAAAGAAGGGAGGTTCTCTGAATAAAATTTGAAAATTATAATATATAGGTAAGGTATATTCTGTTTGCTTCCAAATATTTGTCTTCCCAAGGAATATTTTATGTTTGTGTACATACACTTGCTCTGTTTTTCTTGAACAGGAGGAGAAAGGGGATGAAAGATGAATTAAGTAGATGGGAAAAGAAATAAGGAAGTATATTTGCAGTCTAAAACACATGGAAGTAAATCTCCTAGGAATAGGGATAAGATTTGAATAATTTGTTAGTGTAATTATTTATCCCCTTTCATACTAATCCAGATAAATACATTTTAAGATAAAAAGGAAAATAATAGAAGAATACTTGCATTTTTCCACTGTGCATCACAAGTTAAATGTCTTTATTCTGTGGTTGCAAGGTGAAGTTCTTCTTCACACGGAAGTTCTCTGTGTGCTACAGAGAATTCACCCAGACGTGGTAGCAACATACTCAATGAAACTTAGGATATATTTGCCTGTGGCAAGGAAAGAAAAGTTCTATAAAAAATCTTTTCCAAAACATTCAAGAACTATTTTTCCCATCTTGAAACAAAGAAATAGAGAAAGACATAAATCAATCTTTACTGTTTCGGACAGCTGGAAAATTTTGCAGTTTTGGCAAAAAGCTTTTCAATATAAACTCCATGCTATGTCAGCACAAAACCCAGCCCCCAAATCTGAAAAAGCAAAACAAAACCCAACTAAACAAACAAACAAACAAAAAATCAACAACAACAACAAAATCTCAAAAAAAATTTATTTAGTAACACCTGGACACCTTTGTGAGAAAAACATTTTCTTGTGTATACCTATATACAATTCTTATACCTTTATCTATGTTTGTAGCTCCATGATGAAGGAACAGGCCTGATGCAAAGCCGCTGGTGCACAGAGCACAGAGTTTACTGAACACAAGAGTTCCGTGGTAGTTGCTCTGAACTTTTGTGGTCTGTGGGCTGATTGTCCATTAGTTATTGAAGAATAATTCTGGTTTTATTCCATTCCAAAGGAATCCCATCCTTGTGCTCCAGAAGGTCTTCACAAGTATGTCATGTGGAAGTGGCTAGGAGATTCATGTCAGAAGTACACACCTGCAAGTTAATGTAGACTTATTATTTAGTAAAATATATTTCTTTCTACATGTAACAACTCACCTATTACTTTAAATAAATCTGCACTACTGAACCATCATCTAAGTACGTCATGCTCAAATATTCCCAGCATATTTATGGTGATTTTTAAGATCTTCACTCTGAAAACCACACAAAAATGTTATTTTCAATACAAAACTTGAAATTAAATTCTATGTGCCTACCATTTAGGAGAAAGAGTCTTTTTGCTCACTTGGTGATATGCTCCACTACTCTTTTAGATTAAATCTGTGTTGTCTTCAAGATTTAAAATATTTAAGTTCATTGAGAAAGATTGAATAACTTCTTTCTTTTACTTTACTGTACTGAACTATTCTATTCCATAACTGCATTTGTTAAATAGTGTCATGGAGATAACTATCAAGACATATCATCAAGTAAAAATGTCAGTTAACAATGATTCATTCATCTAAAATAACTGGTAAAAAATGAAAACCTTCTCAACTTTATAATAATTACATATTTTATAATCCAAGAGCTGAATGGTGTGATGTTTATTACTTTACACATCCTTCATTTTTTCTTATGTAAAAATATATATGACTGACAAGAGAGTTGATGGAGTAATTGACCAGTTTTGATGTTTAACTTTTACTGAATATCAAAAAATCTGTTTTCGTTAAAAGACAGTGGTTTAGCAATTTAGAGAAAGCAATTTATTACTAAAAACATGCTAAATTGCTGGTTTTTTAAATGTACTTAAAATATACAAGCACATATTTCAATATTGCCGAGGACTTACACTGTAACACAGCAAAGGCATGCAAAATTGATTTTATTTTTCAATAGAAAAGCCAATACAATTTGAGTGTTTTGGGGTTTTCTTCTTTCTTTAAATGTATTGGTTTTGCAAAATGTAACAAAGAGGCTGGTTTTAATTGGTGGTGTTATTCCAAGGCCCTTGAAACTCTGGCACTTACAGTTGTTGTGAGTGTGAAAGTGATCTGGCAAGCATGGCCTAGTCATTAACTAATGGATTGTAGCTACATTCTTTCAATAAAAACGTGTAGGTGGTTAGTAATACTAAAGTCCTACTAGCAATTTTAAAGTCATTTGTAGGTTAGTTTGTGAAATTAAAAGTGTAATCAAAATTTCCCTGCACTGCTGCTTTTTCCAGCTGATTTAAGTGCAGATTCCTTGGATCATTCAGAAAAGAAACTAAATGACTTTAAAATAATCACCCACACCCAAATGGATTAGTTGTTTGAAATATAGTTTCACACTTCATATATTTATTTTCATGAGAAATGAAAGGAATTGTAGAAGGTAGTTATTTTGTGCTATTACTCCAGGTCTTAATATTTATTTATTAATTTTTGATATACTATACATACTTGTCCTACATCATTACTTCATTATGAATGGAAATCATACATTTCCAGTTGTAAATAGGCACTTAATAGTATGAATCCCTCTTGCATGAACAGCTACACTGTTTGGAGACATATTAATTATACATTTTGGAGAAGACTGAAAATATCTAACATATGTTGTAGATGAATATAGGTCACTGTGGCAGCTGTAATAGATAAATATATGTATATCTATGCATACAGACATGCATTGATATAATACTTTCTGCTGGGGTACAGAGATATTCAGACAATCTAAAAGTTAATGCTATTGACCTTTGTCTACTCATCTTCCCTTCAACATTTAAAAGGACAACATGACTGATTTTAAAGATGAAATTCATTAAAAATAGGCTGATGCATCAGTGGTTATGTTCTGTAATACCCTCTGCAGTCTTACCAGACTCTCATGGCCACATTCTCAAGAAATTCTAGCTATGCTCACATGCTCTATTTCTGCGTATCTGGACTGCTGTGTTAGGCATAGGATGCCTGCCCAGTTCATCTTTGAGAAACCTCACTTTAGGGACACAAAGATGGGGAAGTGTCTACAGGGAAATTCCTCATATGAGGAGTGGCTGAGGTCACTTGGTCTGTTTAGCCTGAAGGAGACCAAGGGGAGACAACATTGCAGTTACAACTTCATGAGCAGAAGCCGAGGGGCAGGTACCAATCTTGTCACTCTCTTGACCATGACAGGACTCGAATGGCATAAAGCTGGAACAGGCTCCTCAGCAACACAACAGGACACAGCAACAACCCTGTCTGAATTCAAAAGGCATTTGGACAATGCTCTCAGGGACATGGTGTGACTCTTAGAGCTCGTGTGCAGGGACAGGAGGTCCTTGTGGGTTCCTTCCAGCTCAGAATATTCTGTTTTATGGTTCTATGATTCTAGGATTTTTTTTTTAATTATACACTATTATACACCAATCATACACTACTCACACTTCAGTCCCTAGCCTATGAGTTATGCCTTCCAATAAAACAAAATACTTTGCTGTTAAAAAATAAAATAAAATAAAATAATGCTTTCTATCCTGCAAGTCAGACAGCATTTTTTGAGCTACTGTATGTAAATGGCAGAAGATGTCATGTTCAAAGAGGAGAATGAGTCTGGTTAAGCAAAAGATAAAGAGTACTGGAATCCAAACTGTAAGTTGCTTTACATGCTTTATTCTCTTTTGGGCTGAAGGGTGATCCACAAGAACATGCATGAATAATTTAAAAAAATCCTTATCAGAGGACAATAACATTTAAAAAGCCATTTAAGAATAAGCAAATTAATCCTTTGCAAGACATTTTAGTACAAAAGAGGCTTATAGTCCACAGTCATTCATTTTTAGAAGAGCATTTTCTGTGGCCTTTCGTAAGTGTGTATTTCTCCCTTGCTTGCTTGTTTGACAAAAAGTATATTCTGTTATTCTGTCTAACCTAGTTCAACTGTTGTATGTATTTATTCGCTTATTTATTAGCTTTGAAAGAATAAATCCTGGTAGCACTGTATGTTGATGTCTCCCCATATCTCATGTCTTTTGTTTAGAATTCCATGTGTGTAGGCTGGTGACAAGATTAAATACCTTTCTCAGTGGGTCATGTCCAGAAGTGACTGCTGATATTGCTTACTCTGTTTCACAAGTATAGGGAGAGAAAAGGAGAATAACTAAACCAGTGTTATTGGGGCAGCAGAGAGAAGAGTGGTTTGGAAGGTGTCAGGTAAACGGCCAGCTGGATAGATTATGCACGACAGCATGGGCATTGTGAATGAAAAAAATTGAGTGCTGTGGAACTGACATTGTTACAGGCAATGCTTCCATGTACACTGAAACATTTTAGAACAGCTCTATACTATTCAAAAGTTAGAAAGCTCTTTTATTTATGGCTCAGAATGTCCATGAATCATTCTGTCAACTGAACAAACTTGAACGAAAGAATGCCTGTCCTCAGAAGACTGTGAAGTTCCAGAACAATCTGGAAAACAACCCAAATTGAGAAAGAGAGTGCTTAACCAGAGGAAAAGATGAGTGCCATATTGCTTAATTCAGCCTCCTTCCTTTTTGGTCTTGTTAAATGTTTGCCTATTACAGGATGCCAGCCTACTCAGTGTTGTATTCTGCCACAAGATTTATGGCATCTCACAAACCTGACAGTACACTGGCAGCAGTCTTCTACTTTTCTATCCTGGTCACCCATTAAAATCTGTATAAATAGGTTGAGGCTATGAAATTGGAGTAGCATGTCTAGACTAGCCAATGGTGTAAAACTGTTGTGGTGCCAGATGTAATGTTTAAGAGCACTTAACACTGATCTCTGAAAGATACTGAGGAGGTATTTGCATATTGCACATTTCTAGCAACACGGTTTTGGTGGTTTTTATTTTTCTTTATTATATCATATGCAGTATTACTCCCTCAAATGTGTATAATTCCTATACGTTTGGTTCAGTGCATCTGAAATTAAAATATGTGATATGCAAATGAATGTCCTTAACATGTCAGGCATAGAATAGTGTATTTAGTCTAAGTAAAAAGATGACAAAATACTTTTATGTTGTGGGTTTTTTGTCAAGTAAATTTGGCAAATCTTGCACCCTAGCCAGATTAAATAATTAGGTCATTTAATAGAATCACTAAATCAATCAGGTTAGAAAAGGTCTTTAAGTTTAGAGAACCCTACCACCTCATCAACTCAACCATGGCACTGGGTGCCATGTCCAGTCTTTTTTAAACAACTTCAGGGATGGTGACTTCACCATCAGCCCATTCTGGTGCACAGTCACTCTTTCTGTGAAGAACTTCTTCCTAATGTCCAGCGTAAACCTCCCCTGGTGCATCTTAAAGCTGTGCTGCATTGTCCTGTCACTGATTTCCTGGAAGAAGAGACCACCCCACCTGGCTACAGCCTCCTGTTGTAGAGAGTAGTAAGGTCCCTCCTGAGCCTCCTCCTCTCCAGGTTAAGCAACCCCAGCTCCCTCAGCCATTCTTCACAGGACTTATGTTCTAGACCTTTCACCAGTAATAATTTCATTTAATGTAATTTAATTTAATTGTTTAAATTATTTGTGTAGAAAAAAAATCTAATCTGTTTTTCACTGGAACATGTAAGTGACTTTAATCTTAGGTGTAGTGCCTACCTCATTAGCACTAGTTTTGGTTTGATGGTGTTCATTCAACAGCTTTGATCATTTGAATTAGCCCATCACAGTCAAAAAGGGTTGATCAGTGTAGCCAAGTGTGTCTGTGGATGATAGTCAACAAAGTCTCAGTTTAAAATAGCTGAGAGATGACCAGCTAAAAAAATTAAAAAAAAAATTAAAAAAAAACCCAAAAAACCTCCACAAACTAATATATAACCACCTCCCAATAAATTATTTAAAATAAACTTTTTTCTGTAGCTGAGAATCAGCTTTGCTGCCTTGTGAAAGGTTTGTCAAACTGGGCCATTATTCTGTGTACCAAAATGCCACACAGCAAGCAATTTGCAAATAGCACTTTCTACTGTGACAGCTGGTTGTACCCCATAATAGATACTGAATATTTTTAAAGGAGAAAAAAGCACTTTAATTTTAGATTTTCATTGTTAGAGGTGTTTGTTTGTTTGTTTGTTTGTTTGTCTGTTTATCCAAGGCTCTTTTTAGACAAGACATTTAACAAAAATTGTCCTTAATTATCGTTGTAAGCACATTTGTTTGATGATCAGAAGACAAACAAAAAACCCCAACCACATTATTTAGCACAGAGATCTGAGCTTCCAGACTGTGTGCACAGGCATACACAGATTTTCCTCCTTAGCCAACAAAAGTGGGTTTAGGAAGCACCAGAATGATCGGCTAATTGTGAAGCTCATAGTTGTTTCTAGATCTGTTTTACACAGTAGGTTCTTTGATAAACTGTACTAATCCAGTAATTTATATTCAGCCATTCAAAGTGTAATACAAAACAAGTACCTTATCTCTTGCTGCCTCTTGTTTGCTCAATCTTTTCATGTGCCTCTTACTTTGCCACTTGATGCCCTTTCAACTTTTCCCAAGTAACACTTGATTTGTAAGGGTAAAGAAGACCCAGCAGTTTTATCTTCATTAGCATGTTATGTGGTAAACAAATTTGGCATGCAAGAATTTCTCTGCATTAAGATTAATTCAATCATTAGGCTAACGTTTGCTGCTCCTACAAGTACCCATTTCAACCTACTGAATTTATTATTTAATATCTGTGGGCACTGATTAGCGGTTTTGCTCATTATCTCTCTGAACCTGCTAAATAAATCATGGCCTTAAATTGTTTGTGTGATTGTTCCATGAACTTGTTTTAACCTTTCCGGCTCAAGTGTTTCAACTTGATTTTAAAAAGATAAATATTTCATTTTTCCCATTTAATCTTGACAATTAGAATGATATATGAAAAATTCTCTTCAACTACACAGAAAAGTCTCTTCCACATTACACTGGCTAGCTCTATGCAAGGAAAAAAGAGTGCACACTTCTATTTTGCTAAGCACTCATAATTTTTAACCCTATTGACCTAATATTTTTTTACTGATCACCTCTTTTTTTTTCTTCATTTTTTATATGTATATTGGATGTTGGTTTCCAGGATTATATAGATAAGAATTGGGTGCAGGTACCCTGGCCCTGGCAGTGGGGGCTGCAGGGTGGCCTCTGTGAGGAGCAGCTGTGGCTTCCCCATGCTGGACACAGCTCGTTCCATCTCTCTCCTGCTCGCCTGTCTCAGGGCATCCATCACCAAGGAGGTGGCATCTTGCAGAAAATATGCTTAAGGGTTAAAAAACAACCGCCTAATCACCCACCTGCAGTAAAAAACACTGTCTGGCAGTAAGAAGTGAGGAAAAATACGAGAAACATCGCTGCAAACTCACATGTCACTGAAGGAGGGAAACAAGATGTCCCACAAATCGGAGCAGAGATTACTCTGCAGCTCTGAAAGGAGTCACCAGAGCAAGCACATTCACAAGTGAGGAGTGAGAGAGTGGTGTTGAACCTCAAAAAAGGAGAGTCAGTGGTGGGTGTTGTTTTTGTTTCTTTTTTTCTTTGTTTCTCATCACTCAGCTCTATTTTAATTGACAACAAATTTAATTTTCTGAAAGTAACACCTATTTTGCCCATGGTGGTACTTGTTAATCAGTCTTCTCATCTCAGTCTCAACCCAAAAGTGTTTTTATCTTACTTTCTCTCCTGTCCTGCTGTGGAGAAGCAACAAGAGAGGGCTTGGGCATTTAGTAGCCAGGCAACGCCAACAAACCACAAGTGGTAGTTTAAATAAATTTCCTAGGATAATAGCCTTGGACTTCAGAGAAAAATATTATTCAATAGATACTCATCTTTACCAGTGAAGACCTCAGTTAAAACATTATGGTCAGATTTTAATCAATACTATAACTTTTTACCTTCTAGATTTCCAGTGTCTCAGCTTCTGTTTTTATCATCCTGAAACTTCTCTAGTCTTATCTTCTCTAGTGTATTTAGGCCTTGTTTACCTATAAGAGAAATATGTCAGATACTAACTCTGTGACATTACCATACAGATATATGTGAGGAATTTTGGCAGAAGATGTCATAACTCTTCTTGATTATACCTAATGAAGTTTTGAGAAACTCATGATGTTTTGAATGTATATATATTTGCATTTCAGAGGATTCTGTCATGTCACAAAGACAACTTTCATAAGTGTATGATTTCAGAACAGGACTTATCCTGAAAGAAATACTGTTCTCCCCCTGTTTTGTTCAAGCCTTTGCTTCCTGTGCGTAACAGCAAGCTTTCTCCTAAAATAGCTGTACTGTTCTGTGTTTCCCACCCAGGAAGGCAAGTTTCCTTAGTGGCAAGAGAATATTATTGTAGTCATAAAGTCAAAGATAATAAGCTGTGTCTCATCTATATTGTGGTCAGCAGGGAGAGGTAGCAGCAAGAAACTAGAAACTGTTACACAGAGATTGTTTTCCCGTTTTCTTCCGTAAAGAGCTGTAGAGAATCTAAGTCAGTTTGCTGTTTCAGCTCCTTACGAGGCTTGTAAACACACCATTCAAATAAAACACTTCTGTAATGTAAGATTTTGCTTCCCATATAAGTAAAAGGGAGCCTTGGAAGAAAAAGCATGAAATTTGCCAATCCACTTTCTGCAACAGAAGGTCTTACAGGTGCCAAATGGCCTGTGCTGTGCTATCAGTCACCTCATTTACACTGCTTCCCAGAGTTTTTCAAGACTGCTTTACAAAGTGATATAGCGTAGTAAGAATGCTTTAAAATAGTCATATTAATTCTTTAAAGCATATTTTTCTCTTTAATTGTTACAAAACAACTATAAATAAAGTCCTTCATTACTGTCATAAGCCAGTATTAAGAAGCCAAATACTATCTGAAGCAGTACCACTTTTCAAATTGAATCTAGCTTTGGTTTAAACACAGTACTGTAAGAATTTCATTTCCTTGCTTTATCGTAACAAAAAATGTTGGATTTTCATACTTGCAGAATTTTTTTTTTTTGAGCAGATCAGGAAACATTGTAGGTGCTTTGTATTATGTTCTATTTCCCTCCATTCCTTCTCAATTATAATACATTGCTGTTCTGAATGGCTTATCCAGAAACTATGAAAATGAATTCTGAGTATTAAATAATGTACAACTAAACCTGAGAAATGCATTTTAGAAAACTCAGGGGTTACAGTACACAATTTGCAGTACACAAACCATTTTTTAACCTGAAATTACCATTATCATTTATTTTCAGGTGAGTGTATTTTTATTGCATGCCGGTATCTAGAAAAGCATTCAGATCTCTATTTATTTTCCCAGAATTACTGCTCTGACATACAACTGTATACAGCTTAAAAGGAAAACCTGTAAATAGCTGTCACAGAATACACTGATGTTTCACAAGGCTTTGCTTGCAATCAGTTTTTCAGAGTACTATAAGAGTCCCTGCTTATGTTTCCATTATAGAAAGCCTCATTCTCTGCTAAATAGTGTGTGGCTCTTTTGTCCCTGATGTTTTATTATTTCATCCTTTGGATCTATTTTTCACTTGGCTGAGTAGTCTACTATTTAACAGGAGTTCAGATAACCTTTGAAAATGGCTTTTCCTGATGTTTGGTATGCAAGACCTGTTCTCCAAGTGCAAGCAACAACAGTCTTGAGGGGTTTTGTTGTGTTTTATTTTAGTTTTCTTGGATTATATTTTACCTTTTTTCCCCTAATCTGACTACAAGGAATACATAATTGCTTACATCACTTCCACCTGCCTGTGCAATGGGAAATCCAGATATATAGAATACAGCAGTGAAAAACCCCTAGTAGTGATTAAGACAGAAATGTTACAAATAGGTCAGTGTGTCAGGTTCTGTGTGTTAAAAGAGAGCCTTGATTGATTACAGTACATCCCATGGGTCAGTGTCTCAATGGTTATGTGGAGTTACTTGGGCCTGAGTCACACATTGATCAGGACTGTCTTTTAAGCATTCATGTAGATAATATTGAAATCCAGTTGTTTTCATTACTATCATAGTTTAGCTATACTGGAAGGTGCTTTCTGTTTCTTAAAAAAATCTTCAGAGGTAGATTCCCAATGTCCCACTTACAGAAAGATTCTGCTCAGTTTTTTTTTAGCTTTCTAGATAAATTATTAACTCTGAAGATACCTCCCTTCCCATCAAATGAACCTGTTCTTTTTAAAAAACAATTGCTTATGATATTATGATGTAACTAAAGGTAATATAACAGCTGTCATAAATGTAGATAAAATTTGAATTAGCTAGTACCATCAGGATTTGGAAAATCTGTTGCCTGGTCTGCATGGCACTTCTTATTTTGCAGGGAATGTTTCTGAAGCCTAGGGAAGTTCTGCCATGGCAGGCTAACTTCTGATAGAAGATTGATTCTATCTTTCGAATTTCATTGTATTCCTCAAATGGGTTGAATTTTAAACCATAGAGCAAAAATAGCATCTGACTCCCAGCAAACAGTTAAAACGGGATTATAGTTTATCTAGATTTGGTCCATGACCATAAACACATAATTCCCCAATTAGAATTGCTTAGGATGTTGGGTTTTATATGAAGTTCAACATTCATTTCAGTCAAAACAGGATTAAAATAAATCAGAATTTACAAGTCAGTGATTTGAAAATCATGATTCTTGTAACTGTTTTAACCTATTCAGTTTATTGCTTCACCTGTTTGAAATTAAATCCAAAAAATCCAAATGGATTACACTGGATTTTTACTTAGTTTAGGGAAGTAAAGCTTTTTCATGTGCTACTCCTTTACAGAATTTTCCAAGATACAGTGTTGACTTCCTTGAGACCAAACACATGCTAACCACCAAAGACAGATCGTAGCATCAGTTCAGCTGTGGTGCAAGAAAAGTCCTTTTTTAACTGCTGAAAACTGTAATATAAAAACATAGCTCATGAGATTAAGAAATAGCATGCTTGCCTTTGTGGTGAGTGCTGATGTTCAAAACAAGAGTCCTGAAGATGAAAAAGTTACTGTACTGTGGCTGCACACTTTTTGACATTTCTGTATACATAGTATGTTGAAGAGAATACCATATGTTTTATTTGGTTCTGACTTAAGTTTTTCCTCCTTCCCTCCTTATCCCAACATTGCGTGTGTGTGTATGTATGCATTCCTGAGGTTCTCTCCTTTGAGTGTAAAATAAAATAAAAAGTAATAACACTGAAAAGCCGACGGGCAAAAATTGATTCATAAATGAGAGGGTGGCATTCATCTTGGAGCTCTTATTGGAAACCTAAATCTCAGTAAATTTGTAGCCTAAGGATACAATGAGCTTAAAGGATTTCTGTCTCTGAAGAAAAATTAGAACGCCTTTGAGGTAAGGTAAATGGAAAAGGTTGTTTGGGCAAATGTGGAGCTCTAGCACTATTAAATGTTAAGCACCATCAGGGGGTATCTCGGTCATTAACAAGAGTGGCATGTTGAAGATTGTTTCAAGCAGGAGAAGAGTTATGGATGGCTGTGTGGAGGTGGCACAGTGCCACAGGGAAATTATGTCAAACAAAAAGAAGACTTTTTAAAATATATTGTGGGAAAAATCCTACTGAAATAGCATCCTTTCTTTACATACTTTAGAGTCTTTTCCCCAAAATAACCCTAAGTTGTCTTTTAAACAAAGCAAATCTGGGACACTAACTTTGAGGTCCAGTGTACAACCAATCTCCCCTGTTCTTTGGCATATTTTGTCTTCACATGCAGTGTAAACAGAAGTACCAACTTAATCAAAACACAAGTATGTTCACTTCAAATCCAAGTAGTTAGCAGTCTTGACTGACTTGGAAGTGTTTTATGGACCTTGTGTGTTAGTTTTGTATATAATTAAAAGGGCTCTCAGGGGTTCTGTAGGCAGCCAGTAAGTTAAGCTATCTGGTGTGAGAATAATGTGTTGCTATCTAGGGAAGGAAAGATTTAGGAGCCAAGCTAGGATCCCTGTTTTAAGCCAAGAGAGTTTGAAAAGTGAGAAGACATGAAGTGTTATATCTCTAGGCAGTAGTTACCAGATTTCTTATTACACTAGCACATCCTCCTGGCTGCTCTGCAAAATGGCCCTGAGATTAGAAACTCTGCAGGAAGCTATCTGTGTTCTCACTGTTGGAAATATGTTGTTAGGGTGACAGCAGCTACATGGAAAATGGGTATTAAGATAGTCTTCAGCATCAAGAATATTTTGCTTTCCCAGTTTGCCTTAAGGTATTGCTTAGAGAGAACAGCAGGTACTGTGGTCTATGCTGTAATCCTATTTGAGAGTAAGTAGAGGGAAATAGCCTAAGCTCATCTTCTAATGTATAATGTACAATAAATTGTACTGCAGAACAATGAATTGTACTGGGGGAGGACCCTAATATTTTACTCAGAGTGATCTTTAGTTTAATACAGAAATATGCTTCCATGTCTTCACCATTTCCTGTATAATTTTTATCGTGTGATACTCTTGCAGATATTTGCATTAGGTTTATGTGGAAAGGTTTGCTC
Organism: Cisticola juncidis; assembly: GCA_013400215.1. Lineage (NCBI taxonomy): Eukaryota > Metazoa > Chordata > Aves > Passeriformes > Cisticolidae > Cisticola > Cisticola juncidis. The sequence continues at coordinate 172,057 of VXBR01008250.1, forward strand.
GTGGGGGGATTGCAAGGATGGCTTCTGTGAGAAGATGCCAGAGGCTGCCCCCATGTCAGGCAAAGCCAGTTTCACCTCTCTCTAAGAGAGGTCTGCCTCTGGCTAAATCTGAGCCAGTCAGCAACATTAGGAAGATCTCTATGAAAATATTTAAGAAAGGGTAAAAAATGCTTGCAGCAGCACCTGGAGAGAGAAGTGATAATATGTGGGAGAACCACAGATCAATGAATGAGGACAGAGAGGAGGGACCTCAGGCACAAGAGCAGAGATTCCCCTGCAGCCTGTGGAGGTCCCTGGTGGAGCAGGTATTCACACTGCAGTTCAGCCTGTGCTAGAGCAAGTGGAAGCTCTTTAGGAAGCCACAGGCTGTGATGAGCCCTTGCTGGAGCAAGTTCCAGGCAGAACACATGATCCTATGGGGGACCCTTCAGTTGTTTTCTGAAGAATTGGAACCCATGGTAAGGACTCTTGATGAAGCATTTTTTGAAGACCTACAACCCAAGGGAAGGATCCATGCTACAGAAGTTCATGAAGGACTGTATCCCATGGAAGCGATTCCACACTGGAGCAGGAAAAGAGTGTAAGGAGTCATTCTCCTGAGAGGGAAGGAGTGGCAGAAACAATGAGTGATGAACTGACCACAGCCTTCGTTTTCCCATCCCCCTGCACTACTGGAGGGGAGAAGGTAGAGAAAATAGGGAGTGAAGCTAAGCCTGAGAAGTAGATAGGGAAGGAGGGAAGGTGGCTTTAGATTTGTTCTTACTTGTAATTATCCATTATTTTATGTTTAAATATCAGTAAATTGAATTAATTTCCATAAGCTGAGTCTGCTTTGCCTGTGATGGTAATTGTTAAGTAATCTTCCTGTCCTTATCTTGACCCATGAGATTTCCATTGTACATTTTCTCTCTGTTCTGTTGAGTAGGAAGAGTGACAGAGTAGTTTGGTGGGCACCTGGTGACCAGCCAAGGTCAACTCACCACACTACTAAAATCAAAAGTTGATTATTTATAGGAGAGTTGACAGCAATGTGACCTTTTAGTTTCCTTTGAGCTGCCACTAACTGTGCAGCCCGCAGATTGCAAGGTCTTATTTTTCCTGCTATTTCTGTACACTGGGAATTTTGTTTGGTTGGTTTGGGGATTTTTGTTGTTTTTTATTAGTATTCAACATCCTTACTTTGGATCCTGTTAAAAATGTAGTTTTGGCCCCGTTTATAGTGGTCCAAGCCATGTTTGATCTCTTTAAAACTATCCATGCGACAGAAGATTTCATCACTCCACCTAACTCTTGTCTCCCCTTCTCCATCAGTTTCAATCTAAAGCAGAATATAAAGTTATTCCAATCTGGGTTTTTTTTGTTGTTGTTTTTTT
>VXBR01008250.1:173493-278703 GCA_013400215.1 Cisticola juncidis
TTTTTTTCCTTTGGTCCACTGGTACAAATGACAGCTACTTTAGACCAGATTAGAGACACAATTTTAGGTGCAGTTTCTGAGATTGCTGTTTACTTTGTGAAGGCTTTCATATGTGTTTATATATACCGAGTTTTGTGTCTCATTATTTTTTTTTTCCAACAGTCACACCATTGGAGAAAAGGAGAGCTATTAATCGAAACAATATGACACTGGTATGTCAGCTGAAGTATGAGCTATTGTAAAACATTGATGTACTAGTTTCGGGTCTGTCAGACACTTACTAATGTCAACAGGGAAAACATCAGGCCTGGAGGTTATGGGTAAAGGAGGCAAAGTGCTGGACTGGGACCCAGATTATCACAAATTGTCAGTTTTTGCAGATGAGGTGCAACTACACATACCTTGATACCTCCTCTGCGTAAATAAACACCTTATTATTGATAGTTGTTATTGAGAGGTTTAGTTCATGTAATTTTGTTTGCCAATTAATGCTGTAGACATGAATGTAAATTCATGTTGAGAAATGTGAATAACTTATTCTTTTAAAAATTACTTAATACATTCATATTTCATCTAAAATGGTTAAGAAGAAATTCAGCTTCAAGGAATGCACATATCTTTAGAAAGTGATAACAGCAAATATATTTAATCATACATATAGAAAACTAATGTGGTACTTTACTGGATTTGTTAAGCTCTTTTTAGTGAGATAGTTGCTCTAAAATTCTTAACCATCTTGTTCAGGGTATTTAGTGTCTTTAAATATTAAAACTCATTAAACCTATTTCATATTTAATACAAGCCTAAGAGTTCAGGGACTAAAACGCTGTGAAAGAGAAAGATCAGTTCCAGACTAAGATATTACTCCACTAATCTTGCAGAAACAAATTCTGGTGATGTGAACTTTTATATAGTTTGCTGTGAAACATGTATTTGGCAAGAGGAATTAAAGATAAAGAAATGCATGTAAAACCCTGAAGGGTTGGGTTCATTCCTTAACTAGACGTTTTAGGCTAGAGATTTAATGCATAGCTTCTAAAAATGTTAAATATCATACATATTAAGGCTACTTAATTCAGATTTAACAGTAGGAGTTTTGGAGGCCTGCCATGTACAAAGTAAAGTGAGAGAGGTAAGCACTCCCCTGATGTTAAGAGGAGCCATCATTCAAAATCATTTCTGCCTAATTTAAAATCATAGATCTGCACGCTGAAATCCTATGGAAGATTTGTGCTTTAGTCAAAAGTTTACATTAAACCCAGAATAAATTGTCCCAATTGCAATATTTATGTATCAGAACAAAAGATTTTCACCTTGTCTTTTCAGAGTTTAAATAAAAAGGTCTGCTAAAACAAATTGAAGCTGTTGCCTGTTATGGGATTTTAAACTGTGATGATTCAATGTAAAGAATAGCTATCAAACATAATATCTGTTTCTTCTGAGCAAGTGTGGTATTGATTGACAGGGAATAGCTGTAGAGCAAACTTTAAATTACAGTATTTATTATAAATGTGACTTGCAATTAATTATTTAAGAGATACATGTTGTCCTCATTTACAGTATTGAAGCTCTCTGGAGTTGGACATGCTCATTAACAGCAAAATGAAACTCTCAATTTAAAAGTTTCATAATTTATGTTTTGAATAAAGATGTTATAAATAGAGTTTAAAGCATAGAGGATCTGTACTGAAATCAGACACTACATCTTTTTGAACAGTTACACTGAGATCAATTTTAGTTACCTTATTTATGAAGAAAGAAAGCAAATTTAGGCTTCTGTATTTGATGTAAGACTACACAATTATGCCATTTACAGTCCAGTTTTCCCAGGTTTTGATGTAGACACCCATTAGTGTTTCCCGACTGTTACTCTCTCTTATCTTGTATATCATAATTTCCTTTATGTGCCTAACCCTTAGTTAACATAGCCAATACCCTGCTGAGGAGTTAAGAGACAGGTGAGGCATGTACCTAATCCCAGGCAGCTGAAAGTTTAGAAAATCAGTTTCTGCACTCTTCATGTAACTCTCACTATAAAAGAACATTATTCAAGAAGTCATTGTACTGAGGAAAAGTAGTCTAAGATTAGGAGTTAGAAATGGTCAGAATAAAGATTCTGTATGTCAGTAAACTTAATTGTTCATTTGTGATTCAGATTACGTTTTCTCACTGAGGCTGCAATTCACAATTAAAAATCCAGTTCTAAGATTTGATGTAAATAGCTTCCATGGACCCGAATTTGTAGCTGAGGCATTAAAAATCCTGGAGAAAGAAAATAAGATATGCTTAGTTTTACATAATAACTTATTAAATGGAGCATCATCCAAGAGTGTAGGAGATTGCACACAGGATTGCTTTGAGGAAGGAATGCAAAGTTCATTGCAGACGAATAGTGAAAGATTCCTTTGAAATAAGTGGGATGCTGGAGCCTTGTCCTACCACAGAAAACTGCTTGTGCCTTCTGTGTTCTGACCACTGGACACATTGGAGCCATAATGATATAATATGAAAAAAAGCCATAGTAAAGAAGTACCAGCCTATCTTATTCCTGCTTCTGGGGTATTTTCCTGGGTGACCATTTTTCACTATGTGTGAAAATCTCGAAAGCAAAGTAGAGAAGACAAATAATGGAAGGAACTGGCCGTGTATAGTAAAGAACAAATGCCTTCAACAAGGTAATAAATGGGGATAACCAGTGCAATCTTCCCTGAGTACAGAAAAGATGCTGCAATTGTGAAAAAGAAAATTCTTTATAGTGCTCCTTCAAGGAACATAGATGGGGCAGCCCACTGACAGCAGTCCCCTAGTTTTATGACAGATGTATGGTAAAGCCTAGTCATTAGTCGTGGTCCAGAAACAACCCATGGGCAGATTTTGTGCACCGGGGAGAGTCATAAAGGAATAAAGTTTTCAAGTATGCAGACTGAAGAGGAATGATTTTGAATCAAGAATGAGAACCAAGAACACAATAGGCTGAAAATTGCAAAGCACTCTTCAGCTTTCAAGATATGGTCATGTAGCTCTTAGCTGGAGGCACCCAGCTGGTTATGAGGCATAGCAGGCTTGAGTGGACTAGAATTACTGTCCTATGTTTATAGCATCCAGGCACTGCCTGGGGAATGACTGTCCCCTCTAGCCTTCCATCTGCAGGGAGGCAATGATTTTTTAGGTAGTCACACTTTAAATGGCTTGGGTAAACAGAACTGAAACATTTCTTGGCTGTTTCAACTATATCAGTTCTAAACACACCAAACTCCTCTGTGGACTTCACTACAGTGAAAAGGAGCAGTGAGGATGAAAGAAACAGTGGATGTTCCCTATTCCCTTTGTAAATACCTCTTTTAGGATAAAAGTAAGCTTTGCAGTGTAGAAACCTGCCAAGAAGGTCAGAAATAGAACTCAAAATCATTCAACACCCTTCTTTTGCTATCTACAGCTGGGGAGAGAAGAGGGTTTAGTCATCCAACTGCAGTCTAATTAAGGAATTACATAAAAATTGTGGAAATTCTGAAAGGTTTGATTGTTCCTTTTGGTTTTGCATAGTTTCTCTTGGGGAAGGTCAGAAATATTACGCCATCACATTATAGTTGTGTAATTTTGTTTCTTTTTGGGCTCTTTTTCTATTTCATTTTGGGGGAGTTTGGGAGATTTGTTTATTTGTTTCATTTTGGGTTTTTGTTTGGTCTGTTTGGTTTGTTTCTTGTTGTTTTTCCCCTTCTCTGGTTTAGATTTGTGTTCACTCTTCCTGTTTTGCTTAAATTTCATCCCTAAAGCTTGTTAATTTATTATGTAATCATATAATCTTTTGATTATTGACTGTGAATCAGACACTTTAGTGGGAATCAGCAAAGTTTGCTGAACTTCATAAATCCAAGTTTATTAAGAGGCAAAACTTTTGCTCTGTAAACATTTTTATTTTTTTCAAACCAGTAAGTCATCCACTACAATACAGCTCAAGCGGAACACCCAATCTTAGTAAAATATGAAAGCAATCTCCTGTTGCTAGAACAGGTTGCTTCTATTTCGGTTGCTATGGAGCTCTACAAGCAATCAAAGTGCGGACATGAGCTATGACACTCTGCACCTGACGTGTTTCGTTGATGGGAGCTGGGGGACCCAGGCCAGTGCAACATCTCTGCAGCAGTGTAACATCCCCACACAGCCAAACCCTCACCTTCAAGCAAGAATTAAAGTTAACCTCAAAAAAGTAGGTGCACTGGATTTTCATACTACGGGCAATATACTTTTATGCTTGTAAAGTAAATTTAATAGGAGTTCAGTAAAACCAATCCCAGCAGTGCTTGCAGTGCTCTCTCTGTAGTGAAATTTAGTTGCAGAAAATCAAATATTACAGAAGAACAATGACGCAAACATACATAATAATACACTTTTATGATATTCCTATGATCAGATGCAAATTCACCAAGTTATTTCTGTACTTCAGCAAGTCTTTATGTAGCAGCAAGTTTCCAGTGAAATTTTCTCTTTTTCTTTTCTTTTGATTAATCTGTTGTATTTGATAATTTCCTTTGGCTATTTACTTAGAAAGTCTAAGTACTTATAGCAGGGTTTGTTTTTTTTAATAATTTAGATATTATGTACAATATAGATGGCATTTATTTGTTTTTTACAGATATGTTCTTTAAATTAAACATAGAAATGGGTAAAGAGGAAACACAATATGAACACAGGGAGTATATGCATTTGAAATATAAAAAGCCACTCATAAAGAGTGGATTCATAATACCTCATTATGGAATAGTTATTCCTGAACACGTACATATATTTTTACCTCTAAAATTTCAATTTTACCATCTTATGAGCTTATAAAAAGAATTGAATTCCTCACTGTATGTTATTCATAAACTCCAGTTTATCAACTAATGGAAGGTTGGAAAATGCTCTGACCAAAAATTTTACAATGGCAATTGCTCATTAAATAAGATCTTTCTCAACCCTTTTGATATGGGTTTAGAAACAAAATCAAAGCTAATTAAGATGGGAAAAAAAACCAACCCAAAAAATCAAAAAAACAAAGAAAATAATTAAGAAGCAAAATGAGATATATTGTAATAATAAAATATTTTCCTCTGAAAAATTTCCATGTAAATCATAGCTATTTTTATTTTAATGTTACATGGCAACTTTTTCTGACAACCATACTACATTTGCCTTGCATTTTTTATTTCAGTAGTTCCTTTTCACCAATTATTTAATGCCGTTTAGGATAGTAAAATTGAAAAGGAGTTAGGCTGTGGCAAAATAATTAATGTCCCTTTAGGTTTGCCCCATGAGAATGCTCACGTAATAACCCAGATCCCCTTGATTTAGGTCTTACAGTTTAACCTGTCAATATGTAATTATAGTTCCAAAACAAAACAGATTATTTCATACCTTTAGTGGTGTTTCATCCATGCGGAATAGAGTGGAAATATCCAAGGCTGGTAAAAAGTATTGTCCCATTAGTGGTTTTTTATATAATGTCCTCAGGGACTGAAACTATACTTAAATGTATCAACTCAGCTATCTGAAAGAAGAATCCTTTTCTGTTCCCCTAGTTAAGCTAAAAGGACTGAAACTTTAGTTTTGATTACCACTAATAATTTAAAAAAAGCAATGGCACATTTTTTTACATACTTACTGTTTATTTTTCTTTATCAGTTGTTGGAAATATCTTCCCAGGCAGACTGGGTAAATAACTCTCTACAGATAACATTTTTTGTCACATCAATGCATTTTCTGTTACAGATTGTAATTGATTTTTTACGAACAGTTTTATGATGGCTTAACATTAGTATAGATTAACAGTGGAATTTCCCTCTACAAAGAAAAGGGGATCAGTTAAGGTAACACCTCTTCTATTAATATATTTTTTAGCAGCTCAGAAAACAATATGGAAAATGCTCATGCTTTCTCAGTTTCTGTTTCTCTGTCAGCTGCTCATCCTCACCTTCAGTTTGGCAAGTGGAGCTCTTTAATTCCAGCAAAGAGGGATTGTTGAAATGTGTTATTAAAATGGTGAAGTTGTTAAGAGCTTCTGTTTACTGTACGCTGATAGATTACATGGGTCCTTCTGTTAAATCAGTCTATTGTAAAAAGGAAAACCACAACAGTGAAAGGCAATTGCATATGCATTTTTTCCCCTGTGCAGTATCTATCAATGCAATCACTATAGCTTCATTTTAATTCAGCTGGGAAGACTGGTGGCTCAGTGCAACTGTATTCCCTCCTCCAATCTCTGCCAACTAAACCACAGCTTTAAATCCTGAGGAATTCATGAGTTTCTGATAGGAGGAAAATTCCTGCTATTATCCATTAACTTGAATACCAATGACAAACGTCAGTCATGCACTTCAGAAATCAAGAATGTATGTCATTAAAATTAAAGCTGTGTCGTTGTCTTTGCTGAGATTGACTCACGAGAAGTTGTCTTCAGGGATCTTGACATGCAACAGCTTCTGCTTGTAAATGGCTGGTTAGCAGAATAAGCTCAAGGAGCATCTGTCACAGCAGGAAGACTGTAAGGGGGACTGTGCCAGGCATATCCAACCCTATCGTGATGAACTTTCATTAAAACCAAGCAAACTGTCATCTTCTGGGTCCATAAAGTCACAATAATAACTGCTCACTCAAGTGTTTCTGGTTTTCATTTTCGTGTTCTGTTTTACCTGAAATTTTCATGTTTTTTACCTACCTGCAAGGTTTTGTGATACTGAAATCAGTAGAGGACAATTTCAGACCTGCTGCCACTTATATTAAGCAGTAATAATGTACAATCAACTAAAGCACTCATCAAATAACAGAAATTGCAAGCATCTCCACTACTTTTTAATGGAAAAAATTGTCATGAAGGCCAAAGAAATTATATGGTGAATACTGTCTATTAAATAATTGCTTTTAGTTATGAAATAGATTGGTTTTATGTAAGTAAAAATATTAGAATCAGGGCCAAAGGTTTTTTAATGGCTTTCTACTAATTAAGAGAATTATGCAAGCAATTCAGTTTAACCAGATATTGCTATGTTCCTTGCTTGAATGGAAAAGCTTGCTATTTATTGATATTCTGTAAGCACTTGCTTTTTAAAAATCTCATATTGTGTTTAAGTTGTTGCATTTTTGCCTGAGCATACGACTGAATACTTTTCTTTTTAACAAGCATAATTATATGTGCACTGAAGCCAGAATAATTTCAAGAGTCAAGGAAACGGGGAGGAAAACATCCTTTCTAAAATACGAGTCTCATAATATGTTGGTAAATGTGATCTTTTTTTAAGCAAATGCTTAAGTTTAGTAGACAAAGTATTGCAAACACTGCATTGTGTTTTGTTGTCTTGGTAATAGGTTTATTCCTGCAGCATATCAAAACATGTAGTTTGGTTACTTGGAAGTTATGAAACTGGCTAGGAAGTGTGTGACAGTGAATCTCCAGATATAAATTATAAATTCGCTTTAATAAAATCTGCCCTACCTCTTTCTCAAATTCTTTAAAAATATTGCATTTCTGTTTACCTCTTGTGCTTTTTCTCTAATTTCCCTACCTCCAGTTTACTGTGTTTTAGAAAGAGATGACATATACTAATATTTTTCTCTTTTTTGCTAAGAAGTAAAAGCTATGTTAGGGGTATTTGGAGAAAAACAGACATGTGGAATTAAAGTTTATTCCCTCAACTGTCATCAGCATTATTGTTTGGTTGCTATTATGGTCCTTAAGCAAACTGACTATGTCTTAACAATGACTTCAATACAATGGTAATACTAATAAATTTTGAAATCTGATATTGCATTGACTAGAACCATACTTCTTGGAAATTAATATTATTTTTGGGAGAAGATACAAAGGAAATTTGCAGAACCTGTGAAGAAAATGCTACCTAAACAGGGTTTTCATCTGCAATTATCCATCTTTTCAAAGACGCAATAAGTATTACTATTCAAATAACCATTTGATCCCAATATTTATATTTGGATATTTAATGTAAAAGTTTTAGGACTTTTTAGTGAAACAAACTCATAAGAAATTTATATTTCAGTGGAATTCTAGATAAAAATATGTTTTCAGGAAATACACTTGAAAGCTTATGATGTTATATTTAATTGGATTAGGTTAGCTTAAAATTCTTAATTTTTGACAAGAAGGTTATCAGACTTGTCTTGTAGGACCAGTGCTCTATAAACCATTAACTGCTTGTGCTCCATACTCTGAGTGCTTTTCTTCTCCGGATTTTAATATTGTCTTGCTAGGTGTCTCTATCACTATTGTCCCTTCAAAAATGATCCTTTTCTGGAGTTTTATCGTACTTTGTGTTTTCATATCATTCCTCCTGCTGTCCTCTCTCTTAATGACAACTCAAATGCATTTTGATTAAGTCACAGGATTGTAGGTCTTCCATAATTGTCAGACTACTTGAATAGTAGTTTAGTTCTTTGTATTCTTGAGGTGTGGCAAAAATGTATGTATGCAAAACGATGCAAAATGCAAAAAAATGTATGTGGCAAACAATGTATGCGTAATTGGTAAAATAAATCCTAACGACCTCTGATTCGATCCTATCTTTTACTTTCTCTACAGTTCCTGTCTTGGGGCACATGTAGATACTAAATGCCTACTTTGTTTTAGAAATCTAGTAATGTGCAGTTAATTTATTTGGGAGCAATTACTCACTGGGACTTAGAAGAGACCATCACTGCTCCTGTCCTCTTGCTGGGGGGCACACAAAGGGAATGTGAGTGACAGGATGCTTAGTACTGGTGAGAGGTTGCAGTCTGCTCTCAGAAGTGGCCCTCCTCAAAACTCAGAGGGTGCAGAGCAGGCACAGAGATACAACTACTAAGGATATGTTCCTGGTTCCTGTGAGTGTTTATATATTCAAATGTCTTATGAGAACTGATTTGTTGATAGTGATTTTGCAGTAACACAAAACATAAAGTTTATATTAATTCCATATGCTTCGGTTGACACTGGTATTTCGAGTTTTTGAGAAAAGATTTGTACTTTGGCAATTAAATCTTATGTAGCTATTCTGTTTACCAGGAACTATGTCTTCTGTAAAATATCTAGAAATTTGAAGCAGCCAGAGATTTGATGCCTCTCAGAGTATTAAAATCTAGATAGTCTGTTTTTACAAAATATAAGTTTATTTTGCTTTCAGTTCTATAATTTACATGGGAACATTTCCATTAGATACTTAGAGTTGCTTTTCTACCTCCTTCAAGTGTTTTCTGTACCATTGTCTTATTGACAGATTTCTTTGTAATCCTTAACACAAAATTAAAATCGACCCGTAAACTGAAACAAGTGTTAAGTGCTCAATTCACCTCTTACTAACAGCATATTTTTTTCTCCCTGTCCTTTATTAAAATACAAATATTCCTTCCTAAATACTTCAGGGAAATTCTAAAATTCTTCAATGTTAGACTGCAAAGATGGGTTATTTTATAACTGGGTATCTCCATAGGTAACCCCTAGGCTAATATTGAACTCTGCAGTGGAGAGAGGGAGAGACCTGTTGATTTGCAGCACTGCAATAAGCTTCTGCCTCTATAATAGCTGCAATATATAACATTCATCAATTGCAACAGTACTGTCTCTGCTGCCAGACCAGAACTTCTGTTAAGTACAGCCTGAATTCTTTGGGAAATCTTTCCACATGAATACTGTGGCCCATGATCAAAGTGGCATGTCATTTTCTCTGAGAATTTTAATTTTATCTCTCATTTTACAAGCAGCTTTAAACTGATACAGTTTATCAGGACCAGGCATAGAAGTACAGATTATTTTAAATTCTTATATTTCGCTAAGAAATTTGATATAATAGGATAATATTTTGGCTAACAATGCAAGATGCGAACCGCTAATTTCTCTTTAAGTCTAAATTTAAACAGAAAACAAATAAAAAACCTTTTAAAAAAAATCAGATTAGAACTGTGTTTTTAAAGTTCTAATAAATATTTGTTAAATTTAGCAATAATTGGAATTTTAGATACTTATTTAAATTTGTTTTTCATAACTCCTTAAAAGGAAAAGGATTGTTTTTCATCACATACCACATATTTTTGGTTAGTGAATAACATATTCTAATTTTTATATAGAAAAGTATATAAAGTTATGGTCACTTACATTTTATAGACAATTAGTTTTTATGTCAGTGGTTGATACAAACCATGGTGAAATTTCTGACAGATCCAAGGCAGAACACTATTGGAGAATAGCTCATCTTTTTTTTGCTTTTTTATTTTGTTTTGTTTTGCTGCTTTTTTTTCTTTATCAGATAATTAACTTACAAAATATTAGCACATGCAACCAGAGAATAAATGCTTGAGTAAAACCAGATTTTTTATATAATCCCTGAGATTTTTCATTATACAATACTATATCTAGTGACTTTCATGCCTTAAAATGATTGAGTAAATTATGTGAAAATGACTGTTTAATTAAATCCAGATGGAAGCTTTTTGTCTCATTGGAATTTTCTCCCATTCCCTCTGCTATGTTACAAAATCTTTCTAGCAATTTCAATTTACAAAAGATGTTGAGAATACTGTGGGGAGTTTAACTCAGTAAACCACCTAAAAAGATCTATTTTTTTTCCAGAGGAAAGAATCTTTCAATATTTTATGTTTTGTCTTCAGAAAAAAAGTTGAGCCTTTAAATCTCACATAAAATATTTTTAAAAGTTATCTACTGGTTCCAAATACTCATTTTCATCCTATAAAATCCTACCAGATTTTTGTGTTTTGGTGTGGTTTTTATTTCCTCTCAGCATCTGGTTCTCTGATACAGATAAATGTGTGATGATATGCTGAACAGAGCAAGCAAGGACTTTCACTGAGTTGCCTGTAATTTGTATCCATTTCTATCTCAGCTTCAAGTTTTGGGTTAAGAACTTTTTCTCGGAAAAGTAATCCTCGATTTCCTTTTCCCCTCCTCTGCTCAGCACTGCTCAGTAGCCTTTTAAATAAAACAAATAAATAATGAAGGTAATCAGAAAATCCCTCTTGAAAATATCCACAAGGATTTTGATATTATTGGTGAAAGAGGGAGCTTCAGTTGGGGGACAGTAGAGCTAGCCTAATTATTAAACTGCATGCCATGGTGGAAATAGCTACAAGGAATGTCACATCAGCTTGAACAGGAAAGGTGTACAAAAAGGAAACCTCAGGTGCTGGCTGTCTTACCACTAGAGACAAGTAAGGATTTAAAGAGAAACTGGCCATGTTTGTTGACAGTTGCAAGTACTTTTGTATTCTCATTAACAGTAGTTCATCACATTTTTAAGTATATAGCATCTTCTTCTTCTTTTTTTTTTTTTCCCATTTTTGATATGGTGTCAGAATTAAGATTATGCTATATAACTATAAATATTATAATTTTATAATTTACAATTCTAATAATGACAGCAAAGCCAAATTACGTTGTACAGTTTGGTTAGGACTCTTTTGCTTTTTCTTCTAAGGAATTTTATTTTATGTTACTGAGTCTGGTTACAGTGGATTGAACAACTAATAAAAGGATTTTGCATCTTCTGTTAATTTTATTTTTTCTGTATTTCAAAAATCCATTAATATTACAAATCCCTTGTTCTGTCTTCCTTCTAGTACAGCCTGGAAAAAACAGTGGAGAAACTAAAGCATTAACAAAGAAATAATTTCCTTTTCTTGCCATCAGTCCCTAATTTTCCATTTCGGCAAAGCATTCCTGTCAAGCAGGTACAGATTATATTCCTTCTACCATATGAAAACATTTGTGCTCCTTAGTAAAACTTTTCTAGACTGTCTGGAACTAAGTTTCACATGGTTTAGAAATATACTCCATTGTAACAGCTTATAGCCTTCAAGGAGTAAGAGGATATGACAAACAATGGTAATAATGTGGGCCCCTTTGTTGTGAAAGCCAACAGAGATTAATGAAGGAAGAAGTTTTCAAGCTTATGCAGAGAACAATGGCAGTTCCAGAGGGAAGTGGCTTATTGGAACCTCTGTTCCTCTGCCTTTGGTTCAGTTGGTTAGAAAAGAATATTTCAGCTATATATATTTCAGCGGTATCTGAAGGTGACTGAACATGGTACCGTGTTCGGAACAATTGCATAATTCTGCATGATTGTAGACAGCTTAACTTTCTAAAATGATCATTTAAATGATGTATAAGCTTAGGTAGCTTAAACAAAGCAACATAAAGCCAATTATTTAACCTATTGATAGATCCATTGCAGGAGTGTATTAGCTATTTTATCTCTATCTTTTAGATATATTAGAATTGTCCTCTTTGTGAACTGCCATGGGAGCAACTTCTTTGTCTTGAAGACTCACTGCTATTTTCTTTAATCAAATGAAACTATTTTATCTTCTAATTTGTTCTCATTTGATGGTGTATTGTACTGAATAAATGTGTGCAGGACTTTCCGGGTGTTTAAAAATTAAACACTTCATGCATACTTAGAGATAGATAGACAAATATAAAATATCAGTGAAATTTTAGCAGAAATTTGTATTTCTTTCAGAAGAATCTAAATTTCCATTGTCACAGGGATGCTGAGAATGTGTAGCAAAATAAGGCCGAAAATAGATGTTTCCTTAGTACTTTTTATTTCCAATATTCTTGATTTTATGTTTCCTTTATATTAGCTACTTGAAAGTAACTTCAACAGTAATATTTAAGAGCTTTAATATATTTAAATAATGCATTAATTCTACTGTCTGCCTGCCCAGTTACAGAAAAAAAATCTTGACTGATCTACTTGGATGTTTGGTTAAAAACCTTGTATTAAGCTAAAATAATACCCCAAAGAGGCATTTATTTACCTTGGTGTTTACTTGGCATAAAATATGTAGATGCATAAGGGAGTGTTGCACAGAATGTTGTTTGGGGGTGTGGAGGGGTTTTTTTTGTTGCCTGCCCCCCTAGTTTTGATGATAAAAAAATTTACAATGTAAATTCTCTCCTGAACTTCATGCAAAATTAGAATGTTTTTAATAACATAAATTGGCAGTAAAATAGCTGTTCTCATACTGATTTGACTCATGTTTGAGCTAAATGAAATTACAAAAAAGTAATTAATTTAAAAAAAAAAGAAAATTAAAACACCAGATTTTTAAAATGAGTTTCATTAGGATTTATTGCTTATTCAACAAAAATTTCATTGCAAAGACTCTTGTGACTGAAACAGTGTTATGCACCAAGGAGTAGCAGCCTTTTCCAGTTTGCTCCTTGCAAGGATCGGTATCATAGTAAAATAAGATGAGTGGTTTGTTTATTTAAGTTAATGTTTTGGGAATGTGGCCTGAAACTGATGGGACAGAGTAATTTTTTGAATGACTATATCCAGCATTTGGATGCAGCAGCACTTTTGTTGCAGGAATAATTTCACTGTAGTGGATGTTTTCTTCATCCATGTAAAAAACACATCCTCTATTTATTTCAGAATAAGGCATACAAGGGGTTAACAAGCCTCGTTTCTATGGTGAGAAAAATAATTGGTATCGATTAGCAGTTGGTGCAACATTGCTGGAAGGGCTATTAAAGCCCTAAAGTACAGTACAAAATGATACTGAAAGCATCATGTACTCCCTTGACTGTCCTCCACTAGCCATTCCTGTGTTTGAGATGTCCTCCTGACTTTGCTTATGATTCTCAGGAGCTTTGTTATACTCAGTGATTTCAAATTCTAAAGAACATTTAATTAGTTAAATGGGGGCTAGGGTGAAGGGGAATTACCCAGATGTAAAGCAAGCTGTCTTTCCGCTCAAACAAAATTTGAGAGCTATTTCATTAAGAAAGAAATCATTAAAAAATTGGATCTTACAGCTATATCTTTTATGCAGCTTCACTGTATGTAATAACAAAGTGACAGTAAGGGACTGGGAAGTGCATCTTCCTTTCCCTGTGCAGCTATTTTATATTCTCAGTCCATGTATCCTCACAGAGAGACAAGGATACACTGGACTTTGCATAAGTGGTATTGCAGATGATCTACCCATATTTGTCACTCACATTTTTAGAGTATTGCTCATCCAGAAATTATTTAAAAATTAAGCTAAATATAGAAGCTCAAGGAAAATTTGTGTTAAAATTAGAACAGGAGCTGCATATCATGAGCTTAAATCTCTTTTCACTTCGATTGATGTTACTCCATTTTTTCTGTATAATCAAACTGAAAATGCTCATCATGACATTTTCAGACTCAACAAAAAAAAAGATATGACGTAGTGTCTAAATAGTGTGTTTTGACTGTCTTTTGCCTGGGTCTGACTCAAGAGACCCTTCTGGGCTGCCAGGTGGTTGTGACAGTTCAAGAATCAATGAAGGAAGGAACTGGGAGTCATCTGAGGGTGACATTGCATGGTCCATGCAGAGTTCCCAAAGGAAGATTCCAGTCCCTGTGGCTTCCATGCTTGGATTATCTTTGTTTAGAGTATTTGCAATTGCTAAAAAATAAACTGCATTTTCATTAAAAGGTTTAGTGATTTGATTTGGTTTTTATTTTAATTCAAGTTCCCTGGTGGAAATATATTTTAATTCCCTAGCAATACCTGTGTTGCTACCTCAATAAATTGTTTCCAGGATTTAACAGAAGCAACTGCTAAAATGGACTTTTCTAGCAGAAGCTGAGCAAGCAAAGAGATGCTGTGGCCAAGCTTCACATTTTTCTCCTGCTATTTCTCTTCAGTGTATTGTCACCCAGTCTGCACTAAGTGGTTGGGATTAGAAAAATACTGTCCAACACATAATTTTCACAAGCAGATAAAAATCTAATAATAGAATGTGCATTCATGCTATTTATGTTCATATATGTACATTGTTGCCCTTAGTAAAAATAGTATGTTTTTCTCATTAGGATGAACCTGCATATCTTTCATTTATTAGTAGTGCTAATATAAAAACTCAAATATTGATTTTGTTTAAAGGAAATAAAGGAGCTCCATAGTAACAGTATCTTTGCTTAACCTAAATGAACTATCATTCAGATTAAAACTTGTACATTTATTATTTAGGAGATATAGGATAGAACACTAACTTTTCTAGACAAAGGAATGTTACCTCATAACAAAGTATCTCACAGAATAACTAAGTAATTTAATTCCTTCTTGCAAGATATCTTGGGGAATCACTTGCTTGTGTATTTTAACACACTACCAGATGTCCAAAATTAACTAGTTCACCTGCCACAAAATTTTAATGAGATAAAATTTGACAA
This sequence comes from Cisticola juncidis, assembly GCA_013400215.1. Classification (NCBI taxonomy): domain Eukaryota; kingdom Metazoa; phylum Chordata; class Aves; order Passeriformes; family Cisticolidae; genus Cisticola; species Cisticola juncidis. Next base: position 188,685 of record VXBR01008250.1, read on the forward strand.
AATCAAACTTCAGTGAAAAGCTCTACCTTGAAATAACTTCTTCCAAGTTAGCCTTCCAAGTTAGCCACAAATATTTGAGAGGAAATGAAACATCAGCTGTCCATCGTGAAAGAGACAGAACAGAAATCCAAGTGTATTGGTGGCTTTGTGGGGCTACACCTGGGTTTTAAGTTACTGTATAAAAGTAACAGTGATTTGCAAGGGTTGATTCCCAAACCATGCTGTCATTTCTGATTCAATTGATGAAGCAATGCTTATTCTGTCTTTTGAAGCTATTACTACTGCCTGCTTAATGTTTCTTTTTTACAAATATTCTTTTTGTAGTGACACACTGCAATATTTTCATTGCCAAAATAGTATCGTCCTTCAGTTTTAGGAGACAACATGACAAAACATATGTGATGATTGCTGTGTAGTAACAGTCCATTGGGACTAATGTATGAGTAATGCACATAGGGATCATTTGAAAATACGGTGTGAGAGATTGAAATGTTAATGGTTAATGGCTTAACAAACTGGCCATGTGCAAAAACGAGGAGTGCTTTGCTGATGATGTGCAAGGTAACAGCCCAGGTGCAGAAGGCATGAGCACCAGAGGATGACCAGGAAAATCTAACCTTTGTTTAGCATAATCTGGCTGATCCTGTGAGGGGCGATAGTGCTTTTTATTATGCAGTCTCCTCCCTTTCAGAACTGGCACAGTTGTAAAACTCCCTCCAGGGAAGGTATTGGGGCATTCACTCACAGGTCTGAGGATTTTCACCCCTTCATAATTGCCTTAATGTGTGAGGTTCTCCTGAGAGGCAGCTGTCACATCTTAGGAGGTATCATAAACCACCAAAGACTCCTGAAGAGCCTCACAATGTTGTGTCAGACACTGTAAAAACTCTGGGAAAGTATCTGGGAATTCCCACCTGAATTTCAATGTGTATTAACCCACTGAACTTCGTGGATTGCAACCATCACTTCCACTGATGGACATCAAAGTTGCAACAATCAAGTCTTGTCACTGAATTCAGAGGTGGTGGTATTTTTCCTTTCCATTATTTTCCTCTTATACTTTCTTTGTCTTTCTTCCTTTTTCTTATATCATTTCTTAAGTGATATTTTTACTCTTTTATATTCCTACAGAAAATGACCATACCTCTTTTCCATATATACAAATATTTATAAACACCAATTATATAGTGGCATTTCACTCTAATCTCCCCAGTGGATCTAGTAACAAGAATCTGAGTTATCCTCTTCTTCAGGGGCAGGTCATAACATACTGGTTTACTGCTATTTTCTCAGCCCCTCTCTTCAGCTGTACTACCTAATATTCATTTATTGCAACTTACTTTTCCAGATATTCCCAGAGTTCCCTCTATTTTAAAAACCAACCCAAATATTGTACTTTACAGGTGATCTAAACTTACATTCAGTGCTGAATTAAATTACTGAAAAATGTTGAAAGAACTTAGGAGTAACCTGAACAACAGAGTTTCACACTTCACATTATATGGTGACAAATCTCACTGAGTACTGAGGCAAAGTACTTCAAAAACATCTGCTAAACATAGACACAGGTAATGATAAACTAATCAAATGCTTTTGTGGATGACTGTCATCCAGCTTTACCTAAGAACAGACGAGCTGTCAAATCAAGGTAGTCATTGTTAGTATTCAGTCAAGAAAGACTCAAGAAAATAGTTCATTTGAATCTCTTTCACATAAATAATATCTTTTCTGCCAATTACATGAACTGAATAACACATAAATAGAAATGCATCAATCCTGGATTCACCTCATTCACTGCCACGCAATTTTTCCTGTTAGATTTCTCAAGTAAACTGCAGTCTCCCTTCCCAGTGTTTAGCATTTTACACAGAAAGCCTTACTGTTACTTTTGATGAAAAGAGAATACGCCACATTAGTATATTTGTAAAATTTCTTGTGTGGCTTTTCCATAGTGAATGGTGATTTTCAGGTCTGTAGTGCCAGTAGTCAGTTTAAAGTAATGTGAAGAACAGCAGTTTGCTTTGCGCTACAGTAGGGCATTAAACAGAGTCTGTGAATATGTGCAAATAAATATCCCTGTTCTGGGCAAGATTCCAGGCTGTTACACTGCCTGAACCTACCTGGTACCAAGGGTACACATAGCCCCTTTACAAAAGGACGTGAGGCACTGCTGTGTCAGTGTGTGTGCCCTGCGGGGAATGTCTTTGTTTAAATGTGAGAGTGTTAGGTGCACAGTATAAGAATAGGGGGGAAACACTAATACCAAGATACAGCACTTTACTGATTTGCGTTCAGTAGAGGAGTTTATTACATTTTCCTTCGGAGCTGTTTTTACCTTTTTTCTTCTTTTAAAGAGGAATGTACAAATACTTCTTCAAAGTAGTAAAAAGCCCATCTTGAAATCCCAATGAACTGTATTTATTATAGCTGAACAGATAATTTTGCAAGACTTAATAAAATCAAGGAGCCTTTTCTCACTTCATGGCCACCCAGCACCTGATTTTAATAGAACCATAATGCTACAATAGTTAAAATAATAAACCAATGTGAAAAAGCTCATTACAAATAGCTTTATATTCTAGTCTATAAGTTTGTGTTGGAACAGAGATGATTAAGCCTGTTGAAACTCTGCATTTGCTCAGGAGTAAGTTAGGTTACTGTGTGTTCTTTAGCTTGGATGCTCAAATGACTAAATCCACAACTGTAATGGTGAAATGCTTTATACACATGAAATCTCTCCATGGTGAATTCTTTTTTTCCTTTGTAACTTATGACTTCTGAAAGATGTGAAATGATTTAATCAAATAGATAGAAGGAAAGATAGGAGAAAAATCTGATAAGCATGAAATCCAATGTAAGATGTAATTTTCCACCAATTTACTGTCTATCTTCAAAAGATATAGTTGGGTAGAGGTTGGGGTTGAAAATAATTAGTTTTTGTTTTCTGTTGTTTGCAGGGTGAATTGGGACACAGTCTGAACAAATGATGTTTCTTGTAAAACTGTATTAAAGCAATATCTAGAAGAAAATTCTGGGAAAAGCAAAACCTTTTGCTATTGGTATACAGGTCTCAGGAATTTACAGTTGAAAATATTAATGATTTTTGCATTAGTCCTAACTCCAGGACATGAAGTTCTTCTTGACTGAGAAACAAAATGGCAGACTGTGACTTCTTAAATCATATATTAATGAGATTTTATAGCTTTGAGAGAAACTTCTATTTGAGGGGGGGGGGTTGTTAGTTTTTGTTTGTTTGTTTGTTCCTAATATCTGGAAGCTCTTAATCATTATAGGATATTTGTGGAAAAAATGTCTACGTCATTATCAGTTCTCTTTATTTTTCCTTTTAATGGACAGTCCGGTCCTGTATAGTCTTTGGCTAGTGTTACAACAAACAGAGTAAAATAAATAATAACACAGTGGTATTTCCAGGACAGAGAAGAGGAACTTTATATCCTTTAAGTTATGCAAACAAAGCAATAAAAGGATTTTTTTATGTTTTGGAAAAGAAATACATATTCTTCTCTGCTAATTTTCATAATTTCAGAAGCAAAACCAGAACCTTTTTCATCCTTGTCCTTGTTTTTCTACCTAAAAAGCAGTTTTCATTTTAAAGAGCTGAGTCTTAAATTAAAGACAGCTTCAAAATATTGTTGGTCTGCCTCCTGCTGCTGACCAAGAAAGGTAGATGTGAGGCACCACATGTGGTAGAGAAAATTCTGCATTATGGCTGGATTGGAGGAGCAGCAGTGACAGGGACAGTATCAGGACACTGGGTATTACTGTTGCTATTTTATTGCTTTGTGTTTGTCTCTTGATGTTTGTCTAGTGCTGAAAGAAGATAGGGACAATTGAAGTGACGTGACCTATCACCTCATATGTGCTGTGACAGTTCTCTCTGCGTGCTATGGACCCAATCGCTCCCTGGGCAGTATAACATAATTTCAATTGATTTTGGAGGGAGTTGAACTGAGGCAAGTAAGGGCAAAATTTTGTCTTTTGGCTGCCATGGTTCTGTGCTTGAACATTGCAAAGGCAAATAAGGGTCTGTGTGATTCCATTCCTTCTGAGTAAACTACTGTTTGAAAAAGATTAAAAAAACAGAAACTTGCTGCAATGTCATTATCAGTTTGAAGCCCCAGCTTGTGTCACTGTAAAAAGAAGGGGAACATAAGCCAAGTTTTTGAAAATGTCAAGAATTATCTCTGCTTTGTCAGATTTGAGAGTGGCATCATGGGGCTTAATTAGACATCGTGTAATAGAAAATGCAGGGGTGTTAGTCAGTAGAGAGTGTCTTTCACAGAGATATAAACATTCATGCTGCTACATTATTCGACATCTCTCCAGCAAGCTTGTGAATGACCTAAAATATAAAGAAAGTCTATTCTGCTATGAAATGTCAGGCTCATGCTCAGGTATAATTTCTTCAGTATTTGTTTCTAATAGGTCTCTCCAAATATATTTGAAAATCAACTACAATGATTAGGCTTTTAAAATATCAAACTGGAATTTCTCTAACTAATTTTGTTGGGGTTTTTTTTTGTTGTTGTTATGAGAAAACTTAAAAACACACTGTAACTGCATTTTTTTTCCTTTGTGAGGCTATAAATTTGTAGGAGGTTGAAAGTATTGTATTCACAGAATTCAGCTGTGCTTTCCTAAAAGTGTAAGTTCATGAGCTTCAAAAAATCCTGATACAATTAAATACAGAAGTTTTTCAATCCCTTGAGTTTTGGGCATATTTTTGAAGAAACTTAGCTTTAGAGAAATGTCATCTCTGAAAATGATACGAAATTCCAAATTTTAGAAAGTTAGTAAGTCCAAGATGAACACTGGTGCCATTTTTTTATGCATCATTTCTGATTTTTTCCTTATACAAATTATTACAGCTTTAGATCATAACAGAAGACTGAAATTTAAATAATTCCAAAGGAGACATGCATACCTAAACATATTATTTGGTTGTTAAGTAAGGTAACAAGAGATGTTTATAAAATGCCACCTACGATTCATGGTTGTAATACTCTTTCCTTCCTGTGATGCTTGAATGGATATTAAACTGTGATAAAATGGACAGAGTATAACAAGATGCATAGTGAGTGAGCTGTTCATATTTTTGCAGTTAATAATAGAAATAATAATTAATAAGAGGTTTCCCCTCCAGAGGTGGGATTGTATTGATGCAAAACTATTATGTGAAAGAAGCCTTTCATAGTGCTTGAAAATCTCTATCCTCTTCACTTGCATTGGTTTACAGAATGATTCCTTTTTTTTTAATGTATTAGCAGTTGCTATTTTCCTTCAGAAATTTTGACTACTCTTTTTTTTTTTAGTTTATGAGATTCTTTTTTTCCTTAGTTACTCTGCTCAAGTTTGATATCACATTTTTTTGTTTACCAGGTGGGTGTAATAAAAATATCTTGTATCCTCACTGATACTAAGGGACTAGAACAGTCAGCTGAAAGGGTGGGTGCCTTGAGCACTCTATGTTTGATCAGTCTGCCAGTGCCCCAGGAAAGCTGAGATCCTTGTGCCTGACAGTCTATCAGTGTCCCATAATGGGGACTCCATTGGACATTCCGCTGGATCAGAGGATTGCTTAGGGAAGTCCACCAACAGCATATCAGAGTCGAATATTTAATTATAGTTTAGAAAGAGGGACCCCTGTCCTGGATCTCCTCCCTTTTGTCAACTATGTTATCCACAACAGTGTCCTTCAAGCATCAACACTGATCAGGTTAGGCAGCAACACACTTTATTAACAAATTTACAGATAGCAGAAAATTGTGCCAGATAAAGTTCAAAGATTGCTGGTGGTAGTAACTGACTGCAAAAACTAATTTTAAGCAATATAGAGACAAGCTCAAATCACTAACAAAAACTAACTTGCAATAATAATTTAGTGCACGTAAAGTTCTTACCTTTAGGCGTCCCCATGGGGTAGAAAGTTCAACCCATTGACTAATCCCAGAAATTATGACGGAGTCTTCTCTAACTTCTCCCCATCCCTAACTCACTTTTACATTATTTCTTTACGTTTAGGCAGAACTCGAGTGATTCTAGTTGTACATGCTTTTGTTACTCTTTGGTGTAAAATTCTCTCATTTTGTTACTAAAGATTTATTCAATAAAATCTGGAGCACCTACTCAGTGAGGGGTGGTCATGCCTTGGGGGTGGGTAACTTTGAGATGGAGGCATGTGTTAATATTACAGTGAGATTTTAATGGACCGAGTTCATCCAAGGGGAGCGATTTCACCACAGTCGCTGGTTGGACAGGGAGACATCTCCTCTGACCCTCAGTTAACAGCTGCCAGGAGGTTTATCCACTACACGGTGCTCTCAACTTCCCATCCCTGTGAGGATTACTACAGAGCCTGGCCATGGTGTCTTCACTCCACTCCTCCCTCCCTCTTGGCTAGCTTAAGATGCAGGATGTGTTGGGTAGGGAACTACCATGGAACAGATTTTGTGCATGCCAGCTGCACTCCATCTAGGAAGTAGTAACTGCATTTTACCCTATAATTTTATACTGGTATAACTTCTATTAGAATGAGACTAAAACTTAGAGTTTTCTTAATCTTATCACTGGTTGTCTTCCTACAATACTGTTCTTAAGATTATTTAGAGAATGAGTAAATCTTTTACCCTAGGCCTATGTATTTGCGTACTGCATTACTTTGCTTGATGTACGGATATATAAAAGCTAGAAAGATAGAAATTTATGATGGACACTATTTCAACTCTATAGAGAAATGCATGACAGTGTTATGTCACCTACTTCTGAGAATCTGGGGAACTACAGTTTAAACCTGTTATGATTATCTTTGACCATTCAACAGGTAATGCAGTCATGCATTAATTATAGAAATATTTTTACTAATAGAACGTCCTGTCACATTTTGCCATCAAAAAGAGCTGTAGTAAGATCCATTTCAAGTAGTTGAACATAGATTTCATTTGGTTTTATTTCCTACTTTGAAATCAAAGAGATATACTTTAGCCTAGCTAGAGTTTTTCTATGAGGAAAATGGAGAAAGCGCCATCACTCCAACATGCACAAGTTTTCCTTCTGCTTGCTCATTAGAGGGAATATCTGCTCAGTGGCTCTGTCTCTAATTTTTTACACCTTTTAAACATCTGGTGCATGTAGAGAAATCTCTTGCTCTTATATTAGAGATAAATTATGCTTTAAAAAAGAATAAAATGTTACTGTTTTCTTTTACTAGGGTTGAAAAAAACAAGACCAAAACAAAACCAATGGAAGAAGAGCACACAAAGTAAAAGAAATCCAAAACAAATTTTAAAAACCCGAAAAACAAAAAACAAACCCAGAAAACAACCCAAAAGAAAACCACCAGCCAAACTTGAATATCTGTAACAACAAATTTCATAACAACTGCCTTTTTTTCACCAATTTTCCAAATAATGTGCTACATTGTAACCTGTCATGTTAAATTATATCCATCATGTAGCACTGTAGCACCTGACTTGACATAAAGGATGTAAAGGCAAGTGTTATACGTGAAGAGAAGAAAAGGGTTTAATAAATGCCGAGGATGGATTTGTGGTTTTGTATATCCTTACTTATCTCATAACTAACATGTGTAAGCCACATTTTGCTCACATTTGTTTGACTTAAACTCCCTGTACCAAACACATCTTGGGTGTAGAAGAAAGCTGTGTCCTTAGCTTACCCTGCCACCCTAAAACACATTGCTGTGTCTGTTATGTAACATCAGTCATCCAGAGACTTGTCTGTTGATGTTTGACTTGTCTGTTGTGTTGAGGTGTAAAGGTATTTTAATTATGGAGGAAAAAAAGAGGAAATTTTTCCCCAGTTTATATCATCTAGGCTTCTTTTATGTGTGTACTTAAAAACTGTGTGGTTTTTCAGCTACTTGCAAGTCTTGGAACTAATTTTAATTATTTTCAGTCTCCATTAATTATTATAATGCTATATTTTTTGTAATAATGGATTAGCAGAATAATTTGTGTCCAAAGGATTCAAAACTCCAAAAGTCACATAGCTTCATCTCTTCAAAACAGTGTTAAATTCAGCATTGGTCTGGTAATATGACCTAGTACTTTCCTTTCATGTGTAAACATTGTATTGCCAAAGCTGGCAACTGTTATGCAGATCAGGTAACAATATCCAATTTTTCCACTTTATAATGGGTCCTTTCTTTTTTTTTTTCTAACACAGGAACTTTTATTTTTGTTTTGTGCAATGTCAGCAAAATGGTATGCTTAAGCAAAAAATATATGAATAACCCAGAGTAACAGAAATTCTTAAGAAAATTACCCATGGAACTAATGTATTTTGTTGTCAAAAAGTAACAGTTTTGTTTATGTGTAATAACTAAAAAGGGTCGTGTTTGTGTTAATGTCAACTTTGGATCAAATTGGAACTGATTCTGGTTTTGTTCTTAGGATTCTATTGTTTAGGATCTCTTGAGAACTGTTCCCAGTCATTGGTAAGGCTGAGGAAAAGTGCCTCAGAAGACCAGCCAAAGGCTTTTATTTTAACAGTGCAGAACACCGAGTCTCTGCTTTACTAAAAATGCAGCTTACATGGCCAAATAGTGTCAGTATCTATTTTAGTATTTATTCCTACTATTCTGTAGGAAATAATATTCATATTTTCATCTGTGTTTTCTGCATTATGGAACTGTGGACTGGAAGAGTTCTCAGGAGGTTATGTAGTTCAGCCTCTCCAATGAGGCCGAGGAGCAAGACTCTTGAATAGTGACCACCTTAGGTTAACCGTGGTTTTCCATAACTGATTCTTGACAATCTCCAAACATGGAGATTTTGCAGCTTTTCAGTGTCATCTGATTCAGTGCTGTACAAAAGCTTTTCCTAATGCTGAACAGATATCACAAGTCACAGCTTGTAGCAGTTGCTCCTTGTTTTACAATCTGGCATTGCAGAGTTTGGCAGTTGTGTTTAGAGATGTCCAAGTAGTTTTAGGCTTGTTCTCCTTATAGCCAGCATTTCAGCAGACTGGAAAAGCCCAGTGCTCTCAATTTGCTTTGTCAGGCAGGTTTCTCACTATCTTGCTTGTCTTCCATTGAGTACTTCGGTTTCCCAGCATCTCCCTTGAACTGAGACACAAAACTGAACATATAATCCAAGTGCATCGTTACTGACATTGAGTGGAAAATAATAATTTATCTCTACCAGCTGACCACAGTTTTTCTCATGCAGTCCTGTGTGGGATTTATTTGCCACAGTTTGATCCTGCTTGGCCTGCTGTTCACTGTAGCACCCAGGCCATTTTCAGGCTGGCTGGTACGGAGCCAGCTGCTTCCCAGTCTTTATCAGCACATGGGTCTGTTCTGTCCAAGGTACATAGTTCTGCTTTTTGCTGAACTTCATGAGATTTCTGTTAGCCAAATCCTCAGCCTTGCAGTCAGTCGTATCAGCAAGCTCTTTTAATATCCTCTGAATCCCATCAACTCTCATGTATTAGGTCGTGAGCTCTGGGATATGTATAAGAAACCTGAGGACAAATGTAAACATAAAGTAAGGGTTTCAGAATGGGAGTAATACCTCTGCTTTTCTCATCAATAGGCAATAGCTTTTCACTTGCCTTGGCCTCACAGCTTCTTCCTGTAAGCTACCATCTCAAATTTTATGCTTTGATCCTCATCTGGTGCTCATGAATAAAACAGGTCCAGGCAATATTAGTTTCATATATGAACCACAAGGAAACTCATTCTTCATGGATAGTGCAACCCCCAAAACTGATTGAAGTATACATGTTTTGTTGATGTATATTTCTTTTTTATTATTATTTTTTTTATTTTCTTTTTACTTTCTTTCCACAAGTGCTATGGACTTTCCCTGCTGAAAATCCAAAGACAAAAATTTTTCATTAAATGGTTTTGACTAGCCAAGAATTCCAAAGGACGGAAAAAGCAGACACTGCCTGGAAATGCTATCAGATTTATTTAATTTTTAATCATACTATGAGAATTGAATCCGTAAAAATACTGCTGCTTCAGAAAAGGAAGTACACACAGCTTTACACACAGCTTTCTGTGAATAGAGGAAAGATTGCTGAAATCCTTTCTGATTTGTATTTGTGGTACATATAGCCATGACAGTCATTATCAAATTCTAAAATAGATAGTGTATGTTCTTAGGAAGAATCAAAGTATTACAAACAAGTAAAATATATATAAAAGAATCATTAAATGATGGTAAGTTGTGTGCTTATACTCCCTTTCTGTGGATACCAGTAACAACAAAGTATCCCTAAAAAATACACTTACAAACCTTATTAGTAGCAATACAGTAAATTGAGTATATTCATTACTAAATAAACAAATCTGTATTTTTGATGTGTCATGATTATGCAGTTATGTAGATACATTTTCTTCCAAGGAACCAATATCTTGTTCACTTATCATCACTCTATATTTCATATAATATGAAATATTTCCTATCTGTAACAGCAAGTGCATCCTTTTGCGAGACTTTATTTTGTTGTTTTTGTTCCCTTATTAACCTTAAATAACAAAAAATCATGGGGAAAAAAAGAATGACAGGACTAAGCAGACTTTTCTTCTCAGTGAAACCAATTTTTTACTTATGTTGCACTATTTTTACCCTAGAAATTTGGCTTGGTAAAATTCTGTTAGCAAGACAGAAACAAAATTTTAATGCCAGGTGTGATTAGAATGATTGTGAGTTAAGGAATTGTCATATAATATTTTGAAAAATTCTGATGGACAAATTATGTACAATTTTTTGCGTACTGCCTGATAACTTCAGTGATCTAGAGGAATGTGTCAGTGTTTCTATGGTTTGATGTACAACTGATTTTCCCATTCCCTCATGCCATTCCCTTAGGAAAAGCATGATGTAAAATGAGAAAATAGAAAGGAGGAAGGCTTTTTTTTTCCTTTCAAAACTCGGTCATATAATAAAAAGACCTTGACATGTGAATTGATTCTTTCTATAGCTTATGTTCAGGAATGCATATTCAAGGTAAGCCACCAATACAACACACTGGGAAGTGGGTGTTGAATAAATAATTAAATGCATCACCCAACAACACTGACTTTTCTCCTATTTGTTTACTGCCGAAAATAGAGACCATTTCCAGTATCATCCTTTTATGTCATTTTCTTTGGACTATGCATTTTTGCTAATGAGAATTGTGATGGCCATTTCTGAATTGTTCTCCATCTAAATGTTTTTTCTCTTTTATCATATGGTGAAAAAACCAAAACAGTAACATTGTTGTTGGAAGAAAAACAGAGCATTAACAAATATTTGAAAGACATTCATTACTTCTCAAGTACTTTGACAGTATGGGATTTTAACTAAGGAATATTCTGATAACAGTAGTCCATTATCAATAAACTGGGTTCACTTTTTAATGTTGCTAGTGTCCTTAAAATACAGCAATTCTTATTTCTCCTGTGGGTTGTTAAAAGAAGTAATTATACATAGTGAAGTACTGTCACAGTTAAAATATTCAATAAAACATGATGCAAAGAAAAAAAAAGTTTTATTTTTTTTTTCTTTTGGGAAAACTGCAGTCATTCGACAGAATTAAGGTTTTGTATTTGGTCTTTTCACCTTTATTTTAAATATCCATATTTATAGCCTGAAAATACAGAGTGATGAGGTATGTATACTTGCAGATGACTTATCTTCAAAGAGATTTTCATTCAGGATCAGAGAAATTGGAGGGGGGGGGGATGTGGGTGGCGGTTTAGGTATCCAAGGTAGCTGAAATCTAATATGATACATTTAAATTGTGGGGGAAAATGGCTCAGAATTGAATTCAAGAATACAATCTTTGTTCTTTTAAGTAGGACATTCCAGCTTAAAAAATCCACAGCTGTATTTGTGTAATTTCCAGAATTTAAGGAGCATTTCAGCTTAACATATTTATATCTGAAAATAAAAAGGCAAGTTTTTTATATGCATAAGAAAAGAGATAACAAAGAATAGAAAAGCTATCATAATGTTTTAAATATCTCTTCTTGAATGCTATGCAATACTGTCTGTCCTGCATCTTAAAGGATATTACAGAACAAAATGATGTTCAGCGATGTGTAATGCAATAATGAAATGTATAAAAAAGCGGTGTTAAAAGACACAAGAACTTCTGCAAAAGAAAAGAGGAATGAGGAGCAATATAATAGTAGTTATTTTTCTGATATGTGTTATGTATCACTTATTTTCACATACCAAACTCTATGTGACTTTGACAAAAGGAAACAAGGACAGTAAACTGAAATTAAATCAGTTTTGAAATTAAACTTAAAAGAAATCATTTTAAGTTGACATGGTTTTTTGTATGCACATGTAAATGGATTATGGAATTGTTAGGGCAGGACATAATTTAGGTCATATATTTAGGAGTTTTTAAAAAAATAGTGATATTGACAATAGATTTAACTTCTTTTAACAAATTATAAGCTTTTTTTTTTTTAATTAGTATTTCAATCTAAAGGTTAAAGTATTCTTTCTTTTAGATTGAATAACCTTAGATCTGCCTGTTGTAGGTTTCTTATATCTTCCTCTGTCAGAGACAGGATATTGAACTAAATAACTGCTGGACACATTCCAAAGTATTGGTTCTCTCTTTTGCTCAGTGCACCATGTGTTTATAGTAAAGCTCTATTAATACCAAACTAAATGCAGGTTCCCTGTAGTGATGCACAGTCCTTATTTCCAAAACCGAAAAGGGAAAAAGAGATGGGAATGGAGCCAAGGCCATTACTGATGAAGGGAAATAGGTGATAGAAGAAATTGTGTAGATGGTAGATATATAGAATTTATCAGTATTAGCCCAGGCAGAACAGTGTGGGAGGTTCAATTTTGATTTGCTTGATCTGGTCTTCAGTTTAAATACCTAATATCTAAAGTACCACTCTCTAAACTTTGAGTCATATTTGCTTTATTCTACGTGGAAAAGAAAAGGTACTATGTTTAAAACTCAGCTTGTGAGAATTTTAGGAAAAAAGTTAATTACTGGCCCAAAATTCACTTAGTTGTACATGTCACAAATATTTGCCATTGCATGAAAAGTAGCTTGTTTGAACCCTTTTCTTATTCTAAATAGTTTTGCCAAAGACATTCCTCAAAGTCACATTGTTCAGCAGGTAAAATTTATCATCCTTAAATCATTCTTCTGTGTGGTACATTGGATAGACTTATATGCATTTCACATATTTTCAGAACACACTGTATTGGCAGCTTTATAGTTCAGACTGCTAAAGGCCTTTGTTTTTCAGAGTCTGGCACAAACTCAGAGTCTCAAATACATTCTTACACATTTCTAATCAACCATTCCAATTGCTTTGCTAATAACTGGTATTGAATTTGGTGTCCTCTGAATTTTAATTTTCATACTTTATTCTGCAGTAAGCTTTCTGGTCACTATCAAGGTAAACAATTAGGAAATTATCTACATGTGTCCCAGCCATCAGCCTGTGCTTGCTGAAGAGACACTGTCTTCATAACAAGAGAATAGCTTCATCCTTCATGCACAGTTAAGAACTTGCAGCTGACTTGGCTGCATTTGGGGCTCAGTGGACAAAGAGACCATTAAATCATTAGCTTTCTTTCTGGGTATAAGGTTTTTTTTAATAACATGATTACAAGGACAAATGGCCAAGAATATCTGTCCTATTGTGGCTGTCCCGATACTGAAACAAATCTCTGCCAGAAGTTGCTCGATAGAGCCTTCCAATTTCATAGCAGGCCTAAGATCAAAATATGTATTCTCACCCTTTTTTTTTTTCTAAGATCTTTTGTACTTTTAAACAATCCCCGAATATTTAATAGCAAAGAATTTTTTTTTTCATAGGCAAATATTTGTTTTCCTGAAAGTGCTAAGACAAGCATCTTTGATGGAAAATTACTAGTCCTGAATGTAACAAAAATGTTACTGAAGTACAATTTGTTCCATTAAAAAAAAAATAGTTACCTGAGCTTAGTACTAACATCTTCTCCCTCTTCTTCATGTCCCTTAGCTTCATTCTTCAGCAAATTGTGAATGTAAGTGATAGATTAGCAAGGATTCCTATTGTCCTTAAAGATTCCGAACCCCACATTATGCACCAGGCTACCTAGTAGTATACCAGCATATCTGGCTAATTTGTGTACCAGATGTGCTTAGCTGTCTTCATTTTTTTCTAGGCCACAGTGACCTTAGTTCTCTTTTCTAGGATTTGATGGGTCATAAAAGCACTCAGTTCATAAGAAGCTTGATGTCATGGCTTTATTCATTTTTACCTTGTGAAAGTTGATTTTTTCTGGTGCACTGAGAAGGGGAAACCCCCTTTACTAAATTTTTTTGTGAAGTTCTGATTATTCTTTTCTAGACTTTTAAGGACAGGGTAATCTTCTTTTCATCATGGTATGGAAGACAGAGGATCTGAGCAAAAGATAAAGGAGAATCTACTGTTCCCCTACTTTGTATAACAAGCCTTTTTTTTTCTCAGTTCTTTCATTCTTACAGATGTTCTTTTTAATTATTGTTTGTTTGATTAACTACCCTTCTAACTGAAACAGGAGGGAAAAAACTCATTGCTCTGAGGTTCAGTCATCCATGTGATTTAATTGATGACTAGGCAAAGGAAAAGGTAGCCTTTTTGTTTTTAATGGAAAGGAAAAGTAGGCATTTAATGCAAAATGCAAAGATTTAATAAAAACAAATGCAAAAATAAAATATTTTCTATTGGGAAAGTGTTTAAGGGTCTTAGCTAGATCTGTATTATGGAAAAAATTGAGTGGAAGTTTAGATTAAAAAAAATTTAAATTAATTTTTGACATACTCAGTAGTTTCATATTTAAAAGAATAATTTGTGTTAACAAACAGCAAGAAGAACCCAAAAACTTGAAATACCCTGACATGACCAGTACAATACATGACACCTCTTGAGAACTATGAATTTTGACTTTGAGAGAATTTTACCAATGCATCTAATGTAATAGGCAGCACTTAAATACTATCACCAAATTATGAGCTCACATATTTCACCAGTTCCAGGAGAACCTCTAATGCTGACTTTGGTAAATAAAGTTGTAACATCATGCTGTTATGTAGAACCTCCTCTGGTTTTACACAGAATATTATTGATGAAACTGTGGAAGCTACCTGCTAAGACAAAGTTATATAGCTGAGCCTTTAACTTAATAAATGGTACGCAATAATCTAGGTTGCCAGACATCTATAACTAAAGATTCATTAAGTCAAGCTAATTAAATAAAAACAGTAAGCCAAATAATAAAGATGAGAGCCATGACCTGTAATGACCTCAAGTCCTGTCTATGACACAGAATTAATCTTTAATCATGCCTAATGGCTGCTTGCATATTTAATGCCTGCTACTGTTACTATCCTGCCCAAAGGGAATCTTCAGTTTCTTTCCTTTTTTCCTTAGTTCCTTTGGGAATATGTGTTAATTACTTTTACAGAGAAACAGTAGTGCAGATTTTCTGAGCTTATCTTTTTTTCTTTTTTTTTTCCTCTCTCTCTCTCTATTTTTTTTTTTATTCCTTCATAGCTCTCAGAAGTGTAAGTGCACATAAACTTTTAGCTGTGTCCTCGGTGGGATCACATGTAGGACTAACCTCAAGAGTTCCAACAGCATAAGTTGCATTAAATTCAGGAGAATGAAAGTGACAATTTGATACATGTTTCAGGTCAAATTGAATTTCTTGCTGAAATGTCTAAGTTGGCAAAACTGGCACAGCATATCAAATGTGCTTTGATACTCTAACAGATGTTTTTTTAATAATCTTAGGGGAAATTAAAAATTTTGTCACCAATGTTGTTTTCTCCTACTCTGAGCAGGAGGATTTTAACCATCAGTTCTTATGTTCATTTTAAAATTTATTCAGTTCTTTGATTCTGTTTAGTTTTAGGAGGAGAAAGGTGTTTCTCTTAAAGTCGTAGATCCCTGCAAGGGAGAACATGCCCTGTCAGATTTTCATAGGCTTTCACACTGTCAATGAAATTTCTATTCTAAGCTCACCTAACACTTCTCTTCACTGCTGCAGAGAAAGATAAGTATCATGAACATAGATTTAACTAGATTGCTGCCTTTCCAGGGTAACATACATTTAAAGAAACAGTGATAAAGTTGTCCTTTACTGCAATCAGTTCCACCTTTGAAGGGCTGCTATTTTCATGAAAAAGTACTACAGAGCTAGCAAAAATAGGTTAAGGGTTTTTTTGTTTGTTTGTTTTTTGATTTTTTTAAAGACAAATCTTTTTTAGAGAAAGAACTATTCTACTTTCAGTTACTAGAAAAAGAATCTCAAACAAACCAAACTTCTGAATGACCGTTGCCAAGCACCTGTGACCATTAAATTTCTACTGTATCCACCTGCTTATATGATTTGCCATTCAGATATTTATGTTCAGCTCAGTCTCTACAGGAACTTTTGTCTATCTGTCTGAAATCAGCTAAGCATACTTTTTTATGTGTGATGATGTTTTTTTCTTCCAAGTCTGACAGTGAGAAGGCACTTCAACAATAAATAAATTCCATTATCATCTAATTCTGTAAATCACTGAAGTATGAGCTTACTGTTCTGTGTCTTGAGGACTTCACATATCAGATATCCAGCCAATGTAAATTAGCATAATTCCACTCATAACTAAAGTCCTTTGATTTACACCATCTTTAGAATCGACTTAGCCTCACTACCAATAGCTGCAGGTGGTTCCTGAAGAGACATTTATTACTTATAGTACTTTTTGATCAAGTTCTTTTAGATACTGCATGCATGAATGGCTAATGTTTATATCAAATTAACTTATTTGAAGACAATTGATGTTACATGGGATTTCTGATTTAGTGGAGTGATACAAAATATGCTGAAAACACAACATGAATGTAATTTATGCTTAGCAAAATATAGCAATTGCAATATATAATTCAATCACAATGCCAATGTGATTCTCATTATCAGTCTCCATAATATGCTCAATGAAGTGAGGTTTATATCTTGTGTAAACTCATTTTTCATTTTTTCCTCTATTTTCAAGTTTTCATATATCTTCAGATCTAGGAAGGTGAAGAACTTGCACCAGTTGAACCTTTGAATTCAGCAGCTTCCCAGTTTTTATGTTTCGTTATTTTCCCAAGTCATTATATTAATGGTCATAGGTTACTTAAATCCAGAAACAAAAGTCCATTTTATTAGTTTTAAAGAACAGAAACATGAGCCTATGTCTCAGCCCACTACAGAAAGACTGCATAAGCACAACACCAGCAGAGTTAAACACAGATACACAGATGAAGCTAAAACAGATCAAAAGATCTGCACATCATTATGTATACAAAAAGAAAAAATATGTTTAAAGCATCCCCTTTCATTATTTTAGAGTACTTACTGCTTTATCTGAGTGACTTTCAGGCCCCTGTTTTTTGAGGCAGTGGGCATAAACTGCTGATTGTATGAACCAGCACCTGATGTATGAGGAAAGTCAAAATGTTTCAGGGACCCTTGAGAAATCCAGGGACCGCACTGTTACTTTGGGTGAATATATAAATGTTTTCCTACCTCTCAACTAGAAAATACTCTTCCAAAGGGCAAGAACCTTTAAGGGGCAATGGTGAGTTATGGCATCAACACATGGGGTGTGCTGCAAGTCTTTGGCATAATCCTGTCATCCAGAGACTACTCACCCCACAGATGGAAAAATAAAGTCTTTCAAGGTTGAATTTGTCTAAATTCTGGTTCAAGCCAGCTGATCCTGGATACTGTTTTTTGGACTGGAAGACTGAAACTTATTGCTATCTAACTTTTCACTCTGGATGTCCAAGTGCTCACAAATATGGCCAAGTCAGATACTCGGTATTTGTATAGATGAGCTTTCACTTTGTCCCTGTGTTTTCTTGCTATTTACTGAAGTGTGCCTGCCTGGTTGAGCTTTTGTCATTTCAACCAATTTAAAATATTTTAAAGTTTAAACTAAAGTTTAAAATATTTTATCAGCTTATAGCACTGAGAGCAAATATTTGTATAATTTCCCAAATACTCGTTGAGGCAGCAAACAGCTCCCTGGACATGGAGCAGTTGGAGCTCTGCTCTGCATGGGGTCCATCAGGGCAGTGTCTGGCATCATTCATCCTCTTGCCCCATGTTGGGGCAGGGCAGCCAGGAGCACACCCATAGGGAAGGGAACAGGCTGAGGCCAGGCCATGGGCCCACAGACTCAGCAGTGCCTGTGACAAGGCAGGGCAGGATGGTGGAGAGATGGAGACCCTCCCTGCTCTGGAGTCTGGTGGCCCCAGGGGACTGATGTGGGGTCCTGAGCAGGGTACAGGGAGTCCTTGGGGGCCTGGGCAGGTACAGTGAATCCTGTGAATACCCTCAGGGCCCTCACAATCCTTTTTCTAAGCCCCTACTTTCCTAGGCACCTAATTTTTAAGTACAATGTTAATTGTTAATTCCCAGGTATATTAGCTTCTACTTGCTCTATCAAAATACAACTTGTTCAATATGACCTTTGATATCAGCGATCCACATCCTTCTTTAAAAGTATTGTGTCCTTAGTATATATTACTCCATTAATCTTTGTGTCATCTGTAAACTTCACTAATTAAAAACAAACAAACAAAACCACATGCTACTTACTCAGTAAAATACTGGTAAAATGTACAGAAATTGTGTTGGATTCACAAACCCTCTCTGCAGGACCACTATAGTAGTCCAGCACTAGCAGACAGAGAAGTACAGGGAAAAAAGAAAACCTTTCTCCTTCTTTTTGTGTTTCCAGTACGATATTGTGGTGTGTTCACAAGGAGTGGAGTTGTTTGGCCTCAGATTCCTCTGTCAGCTTTTGGAGCATTAAAGGGCACAGGAGCCATTGTGTTAAACGGAGACTGAAAGCAAGGTGCTCAGTACTTGCAGTGCTGGCTGGTGCCAGTGCATGGCTGTGTCCTGAGGCAGTGCAGTGCTCCAAACCAGTGAGCTTGTGGGAGTGGTAAAGAGAGGATGATGATGATGATGACAACAACGATGGGGATGAAATAGTGTCAAGGACGTTACTTTGTAAATTTACAGTTCAGGATGACTCTACTTGCAAGGTCAAATTATGGCATGCTTTAACCATCATTCTGTATAATGATGTACGAGAATTTATTTTTTAAATCATTAGCTAGAAAGTTTTATTATATTCTGTTATTTTGTGAACTCCTCTGTCTCATGCCTAGCCCTGCTTACTGCAAGTCACTCTTGTTTCCAGCACTTTGCAAAACCTATAGGGGTTTTGAAGGATGATAGGATTTCCTTTCTTCAGATTTTTTAAGCTATTAAAGCTGCTTTTAACTATTGGCCTTATTTGATACGAAGTCCTGCTGTCACATGTTTTTGGCTTTTCTAAATCAAATAGAACACACAGAGATGAGCTGTACTTGGGGACTGAAAGAACAAACAGTTCATCTTGTGAACTGAAATGTCTGCTATGAAAATATGAGCATCTTCAAGACACAATAAAGTGCTAGCAGTAGTGGAGCGTTAAAATGGATGTGAGTTTATATAAATGTTTGTCTCTGTCTTTTTCTATTCTGTCTCTTTGAAGGTAGATAGGAAAGTAAGCACATAAAAGTGGGCTAAATTAATGAAAACCATGCGGAGTAGAATATCTGCATTTCTATTCACGTGTCATGGGGACGGAAAGCTTTATTAAAGTACACCTTTGTCTCTTACCTAGACAAGTAGGATAAGTCTAATGAGTGTGAGCAGACATTGCTCGTATCTGTATAAACCCTATCAGTGCCTTTTGTCAGGCAGAAAAATAATGATCAAAAGGAAAGAAGATTAGCCTTTGACAGTGACAATTCTCTATAAAAGACTTAATAGTCATTGATGGTGTTTAATGTGTAACATACTGGATAACATTTACGTTTGTGATGAAACTTCATAAGGAAACAAAAGCATTGGCTTAGCGGGTTTTAGCAGTAGTTGGACATTATGTGCTACAGAAATCCCAGCAGAGCCTGCTGTTCGAGGAGTTCATTGTTATTCAGTTTGTTAACACGACAATGATCAAAGATATGCAGGCTAAACCACTCATTTATTCTAATTAAAATAACTGTTTCAGTCTGTTATAGGTTTTATCCTTATAGTGTATATATCTGGCAAAAGAGTAATTGGTAACCTTAAAGTGTTCCAGAAAATGGCACCGTGCATTCTGTCTCCAGGGGCACTGTGGTTTGATGCAGAAGGACCAGTGTTTTAAGAGCAGTCCATTTTTTGCTTCTCGCTTTGTAATAAAAGTGGTGGTCATTTACTGAGGAGTGGGCTTCTGGCAGCCATCCAGGTAGCTTTGTTTTGTATTACAGTTGAAACTATGACAATAAGAAAAGGCACTAAGCAGACTGATGTACACCCACTTTAGGCTTTCTTTCATTTCATAAAAGCATGCAAAGGTTACCTTTATGTGGTAGTCTTATTGATCTATACAAATCAGAAATAACTCTGTGGTAGTTGGAGAAGTAGGTTGGTAGGTGCACTTACTGAGTGCCTTCTTTGATTTGGTCTTGTCTGCTAAGCCCAGCCTTCAGGAATCCTAGATCCTGGAGGTAAGAGAGAAAATCTGGAGGAAGACAGACTTTCTTATGATTGAGGAGGATTGGATTAGAGATCCATGGTCCCTGATGAGACGCACCCATGAGTGCTCAGGAAGATGGCAGAGTTCATTGCTAAACCACTCTCAATCATCTTTGAAAGGAAGGCCACTGGTGTTCTGGGATGCTTTAGGAAGAGTCTGGCCAGGACATCAGGGGAGGTGATCCTGTCCCTCTGCTGAGCCCAGGTGAGGCCACGTGTGGAGTGCTGTGTCGACTTCTGGGCTCCCCAGTTCAAGAAAGAGAAGGAACTACAGGAGTAGGTCCAGAGGAGGGCAGAGAAGAGTTAGGGGACTGGGGCATCTCTCTACTGAGATGAGACAGAGAGCTGGGACCATTTAGGTTGGACAAGAAAAGACTTAAATGTATTGGTAATAGTCTCATCAATACATACAAGTATGTATTTATGGGGGCTAGACTCTTCTCAATTCTTCCCAGCAACAAGACAAGGACCAGTGTGCACAAACTTAAACATAGGAAGCTCCATTCAAATGTAAGGAAAATCTTTAATGTGAGGGTAGCAGAGCACAGGACAGCCTGTCCTGTGACATTGTGGAGTATGCTTCCTGAGATATTCACAACCTTCTTGGACACAATCCTCTGCAACTTGATGTAGGTTAGCCTGCTTTAGCAGGGAGATTGGACTAGTTATCCAATCCAACTAGGATCTCCTGATGTCCTTTCCAAGCCCAACATTTCTGAGATTCTGTCATTCTGCATGTTGATTCTTAATACATTATATTTGCTGTGTGTCACGTCCTGCGAATTTGTTGTATTTAATTTAAATTACCTGACCTTCCAGAATTGCAAAATAATTGTCTTCCTTAGAGTGAGAGAGGTGCTGGTACTGAACTGATCAGCTTGCTCAGCAGTTTGAACATCATCAAAATGTTCAACCAATTGCTTCAAAATAAAGAACTGATGAATGTGTATATTCTTTTCCATTTTATATCATCTCTTAAACTGCTTGCATCTCAGAATCAACCTGAGAAACTATAATTAGATTTGAGAATGATAAGTGATACTGTCTGCCTTCTTTAAGAACATAAATTAAGCTGTATGATTAAAGTTTTGCACTGGTAAATGTTCTGATCTTTACCTTTGGTTGGGCAGGATTACTATTTTATCCTCGGTATCCAAAGTACAGTTATTGCACGGTGAAATAGATGAGGTATGGTGGTAATCCTTTCACTGGAAAGTAGCGTCTGAAAGGACCACCACCATTGGGAAAGTTTTCTGTTTTACTTGCTTTCACTACACAGGAAACAGACCAAGTGTCCTCAGAGAGTCAACATGATTCTTTCCAACTTGGAGTGAAATCTGCACTATTATAGTGTTTATGATCAGATAATAGTGCTGGTTCACACCTGAGCCTGCATCTCACCTAGGTGGGTGCATGCATAACCTAGGAAGCGCAGCTGGGCATCAGGCTCAGCTGGGAATTCATACTTTTAGCTGCCATCTCCAATGCTGAAGCAAAGCAGGAATACTCATATACTTGGCCTATGGACTCAGCTGTGAAGCAGCAATTACAAGCTGAGGTAGCTACAAGCAGATTTCTGTCTGCTGCTGCCTGTAACCTGGGAAGCTGAGTTAATATCAAGGCATTACATCTATAGTCTGGAACTAAAATGTTCAGTTGGAGAATTAGGGTGCAGACTTGAGATAAATATTAAGCCGTAGCCTATTTCCTGTCCTTGGCTGCATCTGGGAACCAGACATGAATAATAGTTATAACCGCAATAACTGTTGTGATAGCTGTCTAAAATAAAAGTGTCACAGTGATCAAATTGGAAATATGAATTGCTTTATTGATATTTGTTAATGCACTTTTTTTCTCCTTTTTTTTTTTTTTAAACAAAGAGTTTATAATTCTTTCTCCTTTCATCAGGAAGAAAATGCTGTTCTATATGTTACTGTTCTGCTGAGATTATGAGTCTTTCCTCTAAATGAATTATCTAAATACCTGTCTAACGTCTAATACTAGATATAAACCACATTTACACATTGATAAAAACAAGGTCAAAGCAGCTGCTTGCTATATTTGTAGCAATAGGATTTTTAGGAAAAAAAAGTGTGTCTAACAATATTAACAGTGTAAATTTCCCTTTATTTCTGAAATCCCAATTATTTTTCATTTATCTCTTCCCTGTTCTCTCAAGCACCACATGGCTTTCCAATGACCTTATTTGAATACTTACTTTTCTTAAGAACAAAGTAAAATAATTTGTGTATTACATATATTAAGTGCCACTGAGAACTGACTACTTGTATAAAACTCCGACTTAATTCAATGGCAGAGATAAGCTGAGTTCCTTATTATAGCTAATGTTATGAAACAAGAAAGATTTTCTTTGTAACAGAGACTTGTTCCTCAAAAATTATCTCTCTGTCCATATTCCTGACTAGAACACAGCTGTGAAATAGAATTTATATTAAATTTCCTCCTGCAGTGGCTTACCTCTCTCTTGTAGTTTTGTCACAACAGGTGGAGGGAAAAAAGCTCAATCAAATAAACATTCAAAGACAAGAAAATCCTGAATACCTGAAAGTACGCCAGAAAAAAAACAACATAGCAATATTAGTTACTTTTACAGTGTACTGTGATAAAAATAAACAGTAAAAATGAATGATGGGAATAGGAACAATATATTATGTAAGGACAGGAACACTTTAAAAGCACTGCTCCTTTCTCTGAGAAGCAAATCAGTCTTACTTTTCCCTGACTTTCTCATCTTTTCCCTTTCTTCTCACCCTCCTTTGCCACACAGGCTTTCCACCCCATCAGTTAGGCCGGCAGCTGAATCAGCTGTTGATTGAGATAAACATTAAGTGAGCGATTAAAACTTAGCTGTGAGCAGGAGTTCACTGGCTGGACATTGAGAGATTAGTAGATAGAAATAGAATAGCTATCTCTTAAAATGATGATGAGACAGAAAGTGTTTATAAGTCATGAAATGATAATTGGGAGATGCTTATGGTTTTACGGCTCCTGATAGCAGTTTGGAACAAATTATGCCAGATCACCTCAGAACTGTCTAGCCTAAGGTCTTGCTTTAGCAGTTTCTCTACATTATTTTGCACAATTACTCTTAAGATGTAATATTAGCCACCCAGGTGTCAAAGAGAAAGACGTAATGTAGTCACAGAAAATTATCATAGTTGTGTTTTCCTTCAATCATTAACTTGCTACTACCCAATCATCACCCTATCTCCCTTAAGCATATGAAAAACTTAGGCTCATATTTTTATATTCTAATTTATAAAAAATGTGGGTCAATGCAAATAAATTCTCAAAGGGTGCAGTGTTCCTATTGTGTACGTTTTTATTCTGGATTGGTTTTATCTTCCTTTTTTAGATGAAATGCCTGTATTGGTTACAATGCATTGGAAATTCATCTGTGGCGATAAGTGAGGTGGCCCCGTAGAAGCAGGTGCATAGAGTGAAACGGGTGGTGTTCAGGACTCTGTCCTCACTGAACACATTTTGGAGTGTGTATATGTGCTCTTGAGAGTAGCTCTGGTTTGATCATGTGGACTGAGTCCCCCCATTACCGCAGTCTTAATTTAATCCACGAAAAAACTCTGTTTGTGTGCTCTAGTAATTCTCTGTGCTGTGAGCCAAAGAGCAGTAAATGGGAAATTCAAGAGATTCCCTTCAAAAATGCACTTTATATCAGAAGTAAAAAGCTACTGTAGATGTTCCTTATTTAAAATATCTAATTAAGACTACATGAATACATACTTAATAGTTAGATCTTGACTAATATTGAAAAACTACTTAATAAATAGACATATTAAAACCAGTAATGAGACTGCTTCACAGTGAAGTGCTACACAGTATGAGTAAGAATATTAAAATCTATCTTAAAGTAGTAAATTTTATACAGTGTTCAGGATCCATAATTGATGGATTTGCAGACCAGAATTAATATATGAGCTTTTGTCATACTAAGAAAAGAAAAAAAATTAAAGTGTTTCAATGTGTTCTTTATGGCTTTCATTCATAGATTCACACTGGTTGTCTGGACTGCAATTGTTTACTTACCTATGGTTAATGCAAACTTTAGAAAAAAAATAGGCATCCCAACATTAAACATTCACGGAAAAGGCTGGTTACTGACAGATGTTAATATAGTGGTGATAAAAGAGCACTTTGAAGGTAATGTCTCCGAAGCAGAATGTTTAGGACATTTAAGCTTAAAGGAAATGGCCACTGGCAAATAAAAGATTTGTGTTATAACAGTATTTTTAAGTCACTAGTCAATGCCAAGCAAGGTTGACAAGAATAATAATATATAATTCCTTTTTAAAAAGTAACCCCAAAACTCAAGTGTTTAATTATTGATCCAAGGAATATTTTCCGTTCAAACTCATCCGGGGGCTAAGAGCCATTAGTTAAAGCATCTGACAGAAACTCCTCCTAAAGGATTAATGAAATGAACTCTTCAGCAGTTTGTGGAAAGGAAATTTTACACTAGTCGATTAAGGAAAACAGACATGTAAAGCATACTGAGTCATTTAGAAAAAATAATAATTACACTAAGGTTTCTTCAATTCCTCCTTTTCCTGTACACTGCTTCCAAGTGGTAAGTGGTGCATCAGTCTAATCAAATAGCAATAATAGTTGCATGTGGAAACAAAATAATTTTCAGGCTAAGGTTGCTACCTATATTCAAACTTTGTTACTTCACCCCCAAACATATCCATGTATTTTATATATACATATATGACATATATGTGTGTTGTGTAAAAATGAATTAATTAACATGTAAATGTAAAAACTAATTAATTAACTAAGTGATTAATAAGGTACTGCTCACTCTAAGGAAAAATATCATAATTATGGACCTGTTTGGTATTGTCTTTCTCTTCTTCTGACTTAAGATGTTCATAAATTATTTGTGCAGAAATATTTCACAGTGTGTGTGAGGCCTGTGTGAGGTATTATAGTTCTGTTATGGCTATTCCTGTAAGAAATCTCTGCCTTTTCCCCTATTCTGTAAAGTCAGCATAGAAGTTTAAAAAAGTAACATTCCCTAAATGCTTTTTGAAAATCTATTCTTGTGCCCATCTGTATTTCTTGAAACTTAACACCTTTAAAAATTGAGTCCAGAGTGACTTTGCCAAGCCATTACTGGAAGAGAAAGGACTTGAACACAGATCCTAGCTTTATGCCCCACCTTTTAGATCATTTCTTTACCCTTTCAGTCTTTCTGTGGTCACAATTCTTATAAATGTCAGTGGGAGCAAAATTACTAGTATTGGAGTTACGAGCCAAGAGTGAGGAAAAGCTGACTTAGATAAATTTTATTTTGCACTCTTGCAAGCCCATTTTCAATAATCCACTTTATGGCCCTCTACACCCTGTTGAATTGTGGCATAAAAAAGTGCAACTGACATAATTCACCATGTTGCATCTAAAGGCAGACTCTCATTTGGAGAGAGGTGAAGTAGAGGGTCAAAATTAAATTGGTTTGGTTTATTTCAAGCCTCAGGAGCTCTAATGGCATATGCCATTTCACCTAAACAGGTATTTTTAGTGTTTCATATGGAATCAAAAAGTATGCATTGGAGTTCCTATCTATTGTAGAATTAAATAGACATTTTCACTTGGGTATACTCCAGGAGTGAAATTATGGCCCCATTCAATCTGATGGAACTTTTTGCAATTGACTTCAAGAGGGACTAGGACTTCACCCCAGGAGTGTACTTTCAGGCTAGCTAACATCTTTTTTTAATGTACCCCCTACACAGCCTATTAAATATTCTTGTCATTACAGAATACAGAAGAGCCCATTTTCCAATTTGTCTCGCTCTGACGAGCACTGTTTCATAGAGCTCCTCTCAACCCCTGTTGTTTCCTACTTACTAGTTAGAGCATGAAAAAGCCAGTGGGTCAGAGGTTGCTTTCTCAGTCATCACGTATACCTTCTAGCAGCTAACGGAGCATGAAGGCTTCCTAACGGGCAACCTGAATTTAGTTACAGGCTTTTGACATACCTGGTCCATCTTTTATTTGAAGATTTTTATTATAAGTATGGTTTAGTAAAAAAAACCCATGATTTGAAACAGCTGACCTATGGAACTCATAGGGAGAGAATGTACCATGGGAAAGGACAGGAAAAAAGGGTTCTGAGCATCTCTCATGCAACCACAACAGAAAGAAAAATTATCCTGTTTTAATTACTATATCTTTTGCCATTCCTTACAAAAAAGCTGCTTAAAATTTGTAGTGCATTTCAGTAACCCTGAAAACAGATTACTTTGGTACATGCATAGAAGCACCCCAGAGTCTGTGTGTGCTGCCATCTCTGCAACAGTGCTCTGGCTGCTGCTGTTCCACAACACTGCCTACAGCTAACTGGAAGAGAGAACTGAAAGAAAAACACATAAAACTGGATATTTTCATCCAACAGTGTTTACTAAGGGATACAGGAGGGCTGGACTTCATCAAAATTAAATTTGAGAGGATAAAATATGACAACTGAAAAAACACTGAAGCTGACTGCAAGTTTTTTGTGTGAAGGATCTAATCTGCCAAGAGCTCAGAGATTTTCTTTGTATTTAAGGAGCCTCCTCTGATGTGGCTAGTTTAGCAAACATTTATCTTCTGCCTAGATATTTATATTAAAGAAATGTTTTCATTTCTTTGTGTAAATAGAATGAAAATCTTAATGATAAATTCAGGAGTGCCCAAAAGCTGAATTAACTATCTGTTTACTTAATTGTAACCAAGAAACTATATGATCCTCTGTTCATGTAATATGCTGATCAAAATACAAAATACACCAAGAACCATATAGAAAAAAAAAGCCTGACAGATGCAGTCTAATGAAGACAAAATTACTTGCTTGATTTTCCTACAGACATTCAGATATAGAATCCCATGTGACCAAATACCAGGAATCAGATTAAGTTCTATAGGTTACATTAAACATACACTTTTCCTCAAAATCACTCACAATTCTCTCTGATACAACTATGTGCAGGCCTGCACTCTATTTCATTGCTTGTGTAGATAAAAACGCTCTGCTTAGTACTTATCTTCAAAGCATTTTACAAACAAAGCATACTCCAATCCATATTCAAGTATGCAATAATTTTTTGAGCCTGAAGTGATTCTTGCTTAATTTAGGAAGGTTAAGGGACTTTTTATGTATAATAGACATGGCTAATGCAAAGCACTACTATGGGCCTGATCCAACAAGAGGATAAAACAACCTCTCTATGCCCTGCATATCTAATGGACTCGACAGTTTTTAAGCTGACTTACTCAACATACTGCATTGTTGCTATGGTTATATCATACCCTATATCACACTGCCTCACACATGGCATATATATATACATACATATACACACACACACATAAATATATGTATATATAAAGATAAAGACCACTATATCCTTACATCATAGGATTTCATACAGTTTATCTTTTGGGATGCTGTAATTAACTGATTAAAAGCTTTTTAATGTATAGCTACAGTATTCATGAAGAAAGTAAAAACCTTTACATTCCTTCATTTGCATTCAAGAAACAGCAGAAACCTCAAACACTATTGCCAATTCATTGGCAATATATATAGTAAATAAATATATGTATATATTTTATATATATATATATGCACAATATATATATAGTAAATATATATTTATTTTTAAACCCTTGACCAATGGGGGGGAAAGAAAGGAAAAAAAAGGATTGTAGAAGAAAAATGTTTATGTACCTCTTTTACATCTAGGTTGAAAAACTGGTTCACTCAATTACATATCAAGATAAAAATGGGTTATCTCATTTTTGTTCAATTTGTTCCCAAAAAGTTACCAGAAAAGGGAGTTAATGAACTGGACATGTGATTGGGCATGTTTGTTTTTGATTTTGAAAACCTATTTTATTTTTTGACTCCTATCTAATAAACTCAGTGTTACATTTAATTTTATAATACAAATCAACCATGTTTATGTTTATCCTCTAAAAACTAAAATTAGAAGAAAAGCTTTCAGGATGTCTGGGAGCAAGGTTCTAATAAGGTTCAGTCTGAGCACTTTTCAAGAACATCATTTTAGCAACTTCAATCCCTTTTGTTTTCATTATTTATCACATTTTAGATAAATGCAAAGAGTGAGATAAATTAAAGATAGCATCACAGTGATTCTCCATCCAAAGTCAACTGAAATACTTTACTGGCTGTGTTACGAGGTCAGGCTTTGGCTGGGTTGGTCTGTTTAGTGTCTATGTAGTTAATTACCTCTTTTTATCATAATTTAAAAGACACAGGACTAATTCAGTTGCTGTTGTTGAAGTGACAGAAAGCTGGCCGTGTTGAATATATGGATGGGTGATTATCTCACAGTGCTGAAAGCCAGATGGGACCAGAAAGGCACAGGACAATATTTGTAAGCAATGCAAAGCTATCCTTTTGCACTAAGAGCTAAAGCAGGGATTTGCTTCTCTAGTAGGCAGTCATCCATCACCTTTTATAGAGATTCTTGAAAATTATTCACATTTTCAAGATTTAATGTGAGTGTACAGAATTGGGTAGGAAACAGAATATAATTAGACTGTTCTTTAGATATGCAAATTGTAGTCATAGATTTAAAAGGACTCTGAATCATTTCCAACTCACACTTACCTTTCAGTGCTACAGAAACCTATTTGCAATCACAGCTTAGGCAGGTCTTAGCTGCATGACCTTCTGTAGTAGTTATCATTGGTTTAAATAAAATAAAATTATTTTCCATACAATGTACAGAGCTAGTTTTGTGTATTCTTTGGTTTATCAATACATTTACTTTCCAGTATGGCTAACTGGTTAGAAGCATTAGTTAATGGGATAAAAACGGGGGAGGAGTCAGTTTAAAAATCAGCAGTCTCACAGGGATTTGGATATCATCCTTCTTAAAAACATCTTCTGTGTATATTTTTGAGAGATTTCTACTGGTGGCTAAAACTGCAGCAAATCAATCTTTCATTCTCAAAACATTACTCATACACCTTAGGTGCACAAAAGGGAACAGAAAGTATTCTCCATCCATCTCTATCTCTTTTTGAAGCTAGATTACCTCTGTTGTCTCTTAAAAACCTCTGTAATCATTACAATGAAGAAATGGCAAGTAATGAGGTGTGTGAACCATGAGGTGTAGGATACTCAGACTTTCCAGGGAGAAGTTCAATTCCCAGTTTGAGAAGTTAGAATATGCTTGGAGGCCTAGAAATATTTTTAGTAGGTTGTGGAACAGTAACTGCAAAAGAATAACTGAATATTCTTGTAAAGACTGAAGTGACTTTCATCTTAATCAGAATGGTTCATCTACCTTTTTTCCTGTATTTCATTGCCCTCTATCTCTCTAATATGAACATTCAAAGAATGAAAAGGAAACAGGGTGACTAGATTTTGGTTGATGCCAAATGAGGTATTTTTCCCCATCTTTATTATGGGAAAAGAGATGTCACTTATCATTGTCTTGTATTTCCAGGGTAAAGATGACTGTAGTAACAAAACTGTAGAGATTTACAAATGAAAATATAAGAATCATTTGTATTTAAAAAGTAAATTTTTCATAGTACCTTTGTTGCAAGTTGAAATATAAAGATATCACTGTTTTAAGAATAGGGTGATAGCCTCATACATATGGCATTTGAAATATGCTTATGATTTTTATTGTTTTAATGATGTTTCTGGAAAATCATTAGCATTGCATATCAACTAACTTGTATGGGTTAAACATAACCAACCCTAACAATATGATTACAATTACAATGCATCCAAAAATCTAGCTCAGCTCCTTTTGAATCTAGAATTCAAGAGAGAAATCATTTAACAAATACTTGTTTTTCCATATCCAGTGTATATGAATATGTTAAGGAAGTATCCAGTATATATGAATATGTTAATGTTCTAACATCAGAAGTAGTTTCAATTGTACAAATATGTTTCATGTGTTGACCTAATCCACCCCAAATAGCATGTGCTACTCCATATGTCCTTAAAAATCTTTTAGGATCTGAGTATTAGCGTTTACTTATCCTAAGCCTCCCACCACTTACTCCTCTATGACTGAGTCTCATCATCCCCATGCTAAGATTAGATACCTTTGTACCTCTGAGTGACTATGCCAGTGTCTCTGGCCATGTATGGTACCGGGTGAAGGGAGGGCTTTATGTCACCAACTTTACTTCACGGTGGGCATCCACTATTTCTGACCACATTGTTTCCTATAGCACAGCTGTGGCAAAGTCTGAAAGCACCTCTGTGATTCCTAGGAATTACTGTACAGCCTGAGCTCTTTTATGCTTGGCTGTGGTCATTTTTGGTCAGTACAGCTACAGAAATATGCTAACATGCTCAGGATTTTAAGGAATTTGGGCTGTGAGCATTTGTGAACATACCCTTGAGCATTTCTGATGCATGTAGTGGGGATATCTAGCCCTAGATATATGTTTGTCAAACTATTGGCTCCATATGTCTTAGTTCCCCTTCCACAACGCTGCATAATGAAGAAAGGGAAGGTAATCAATTCTTAGAATTGCAACAAAAAAAATCATAGATAGACCCTTCATACTACTTTCACCTAAAATTTTGGGTAAGACACTTTCTGGCTTATTTGCTTTGTCTAAAAAGTAGTTTGGTTCAGGCTGAGCATCTGCAGCAGACAAGGACAAAACAGTGAGAGGAAGCAAAAGTGATAACCAAGGACATTCTGTCTATTATTATATTATACTGAACTGTCAGGAAAAATTAAATCAAAAGGTTGTCTGATCTCAGAGGAGAATCACAGAGAACTTTAGCTAACATATATGCTATTCTGCCTTATTTTTTACTTTAATCAACTCTTTTTCTGTGCTCTCAATTTTCACTGTTATTCAGGACTGAAAAATGGGCAAACTGATACAATTTCAAACCTGAAAGGCAGGCTAAATTTTTTTCAAAATGTTATTAGGCAATGTATTTTGTTCAACATTGGTTTAACTGCCTCATGAAGTTAAACAAGGGCAAATACAAGGTACCACATGTGAGTCTGGGCAATCCCAAGCACAAATACAGGCTGGGCAGAGAAGGTTTTGAGAGCAGTCCTGAGAAGACTTGGGGATGCTGGAGGATGAAAATCTTGACACCACCTGTCAGTAAGAGCTTGAAGTCCAGAAAGTCAACCATATTAAATAAAAGAAGTGTGGCCAGCCTGTCAAAGGAGGTGATTCTGCCCCTCTAATCCATACTTGTGGAGTATTGCTTGCAGTTCTGAGGCCCTCAGCATACGAAAGACCTTGATTTCTTAGAGTGAGTCCAGAGGATGGCCAAAAAGATGATCAGAGGGCTAAAGTACCTTTCCTGTGAAGATAGGCTGAGAGAGTTGGTGTAGTTCAGCCTGGGAATAGAACACTCCAGGAAGAACTTAGAGCAACCTTCCAGCACCTAACAGGGGCCCTCAAGAAAGCTGAAGAGGAACTTCCGACAAGGGCATATGGTGATAGGACAAGGAGCAATGTCTTTTAACTGAAAATGGTTAGACTTAGATTAGCTGTAAGAAAGAAATTCTTTACTGTGGAGGTGGTGAGACACTGGAACAGGCTGCACAGCAAAGCGGTACATGCTCCATTCCTGGAAGTGCTTAAGACCAGGATGGATGGAGCATTGAGCAGCCTGGTCCAGTGGAGGGTGTCCCTACCCAAGGCAGGGGGGACTGGAACTAGATGACCTTTAAGTTCCCCTCCAATCCAAACCATTCCATGGTTCTGTGATGATTCTATACTGTAAAAACTGAAAAATTGTCACAGTACAAATATCAGTGAGGGCATGTTCCAGTACAAAATGCTAGTGTGATTTTTAATTTTAGAGTTTTAAATGCTGCATTAATCCAGTAAAAAATAGAAAATGTACCTTGGTTAGTGTAAGGCATTCAGACAATCTTTTTATAAAATATACCTAATAGACATAACTAAGTGCTATCAGTCATTGCTGTAGAACTTCAGAAAGTCAAAATTCGATAAAGAGTAAATACCTATCTAGAGAGTGATATACAGTGAAGCTTTTTTAGGTTGAGTAGTGTCAGTAAAGGTGCCCCCTTCAAAGTCAAGAAATTTTGAGTGGCTCTTTCAGGATGGAAGAGATGGCATTTAAAATGCACATGGCTGCTGACTTTTATGCAACCCTTCTGTGTCTTAAATAGCGTTGCTATATCTTCCACCTGGTACCATGCTCATTCTGTATTCTCAGTTATGTTGCAGAATTATTATGTACTTTGCTGATGTCCGATTGCAAACAACCATTGCTAATCGGCTTACTCGAGCTTCCATATATAACTTTTAAAGAGCTTATGAAGGTAACCCATTGAGATTAAGAAGGCATAAGGCCTGTTGTTTTCAGGTGCCTGACAGGGAGATGGAAATGAACCCACTTTGCCATACAGTTCAGCAAAAGTAGAGCAGCTTTCTATCAGTAATTCTCATTTATCTTTAGTGTGTCAGATTCAGTACTTTATCATCAAACTCACTGCCTTATCACTGCATAGCATTGTAACAGGGATAACCCAAAAACTGAGTTGCAGGAGGTTCAGAGGCTTAATATTTTGTTCAATATGTAGCAGTGTGTTTTATCCTGTAGTGATTTAAGGCTGCCCTTTATGCAGCTTTAAAAAGACTACTGGTATAGTAATCAGTACTTAGGAAACAAACGTGACATTAAAAAGATAATCAGTCTTTCCTTTAGAAACATCATGTGGAAATACTGGAGGTGAGAAAGGAGAAAACAAAAACCTTTTCTGAAAATCAGTTTCCACAATGATTATACAAATGGTGCAAAAGAAACTGTGATTATATTTCAAATATTTCAGTAAATGTGTTTGATATTTTTCACCCAATATAAAGTCTTTTGGATTACAGTGCAAGAAAACAGCACTGAGATGATACCATTTTACCACACAAAACATGCAGCATTCTTTTTGGGGTTATTATTGAGAAAAAACTGAAAATATTTGTAAATTTACCAAAAAGATAATGTAAAAAAAATACTTAAGTGACACTTGCTACAGTTTAGAACACCTAAATTTTGGTGAAAACAGACAATTTTCTAAATGTCCTTATCTTATTCCAAATTGTTCATTTTCTCTGCAAAGCATTTAAGACACTAGAATATTTACTAGCATTAGTTTTAATTTCCTTAGTGACAAAATATTTTCTCAGAAAAATAATTTATATATGTAAATATAAAATTATATTTAGGACTTAATATGGCATTGCTGGGCTTTGTGTAAATATATGAAATTGTGTAAATGTTTGTCTACAGTATAATTAAGAAGAAATACTCATTCTCAAACATTTTAATTTTGAGTATTTGGGGATAAAGAAGGGCTGCTTTGTACAGCAATAATTTTTTTCAGCACAATTTAGAAATGTAAGCATCCCACTCTCCCCTCCCCTCCCCCTTCAATCCCACACAGTCGTTTGGTGACACTAATATATTGCCACATTGACTTTCTGTATTGTTTCTGTTTTTCTGGCTTGTATATATGTAGTCAGGCTAACTGAAGTGCCAGCCATGTCAGCACAAAGCTCAGAGAAAACTCATTTACCTTCTTCTTTTGAGTGTCCTTCCTCTGTCTAACCAATTAACACCAAAGTAAATCACAATTTTTCCTCCTACCCATGAGGCATATGAATGCATCAGAATAGGTTACTCCTGTCTTTCCTGTCGTCTCAAGTTTGAGATGCAGACAGTGACATTCAGGTGTTCTGAAATGATGCCAGAAATTTTGGTTTGAAAGGCCAGATTAACTGAATTTGAGCAAAATTGAGAATATACTTGCTAAAAAGAGATAAGAGGAAGGAGTAATCTCCTTTCTAGCACACACATATGTGGTAAAATGTCCACTGAATGTGTCCATCTGTCTATTCACCTTGTAGTACTGATCCATGCAAATTTTTTAAGTTTAACATCTTTGCTCCAGCAACTATAATAGTACCTGTATCATCCATTATGTGTCAACATGTGACATGTGCCAACCAAGTGACATGTGTCTTTTGCTGTGTTAAAAGAAAAGGAAATTATTATTGCATAAGGAAGTGCTTTATACTAACAAAGTTAAACTTTCTGAAGAGAACTTAAGGAAACATAGATAGCCTGATTGAAGTTTTAATTTCTGAGTATCTCCAGCTCATCCGTGCATGTTGATTGAGCCTAAGGAGACAATAAAACATGGCTGCATGAAAGTAATGTTTGATGTCCGATTGTTTCTAAGATAGCATGAAAGGAAGATTATTTTTTCTCTGTGGATTGTTTTGTTGTTATGTAAATAATTGCCTTCCTCTTTATCTGATCAAATCCAATTACCTCAGATCTCCCAATGCCCAAGAGCTTTTTGCTCTTTGTTTTTAAATATTTCTCTGTATTAAAACATTTTAACTCTTGGGCAAATGTCTCCTGTCTCCTCTACTTTTAACAAATTTTGAAGTTCTGATGCTGAATTAAAATCTTTATACAAACCTTTCAAGTCTAAATGTGCTTTATTTCTGGTTGCTAAAGAAATTGTAGGTAAAAGACTTCAGTTCCCCTTTTTTCCCTCTCATGGTATTATCACCCCTAATGTAACTAGGCTTTTAGCTCCCACTGAAAAGTCTTACCAATAAAAGGAAGAGAAGCACAGACATCTAAATTAAATTTCCAAGAGTCACTGCACTTTTTTTAATGCTGTATTTTTAAAGCACTAACTGAAAAGTTTTTGATTTTGAATATTTTTTTTTCCTTTTCCCCCTGTACTAAAAAGAACTCATCAGCTGATCAGCTGTATCCTGCTGATGCTGTCTTGAACTGTGGGCAAGACCCCAGCAAAGCTATACGGGATGAAGGTGACTGCTGTGGGAGCATCTAGGAAATAACATCTCACATTAAACACATTAGGCTTGGCAGGTTCTCTTAACTATTTAGGCTGAAATTTTCCATTCTGGCTGGTTGTGTCAGGACCACAACTTGAGTAAAGTCCGCCAAAATGGTTCAGCTGTTTACAGCAGCTAGGCTGCAGAAAAATGTGTTGCCTTTCAAAGCTACATTGTAAGTGACCTTGAAACTTGGCAGAGGAGTGGCATTTGTGTCATGAATGTTTCTTTTGCTATCCTGTGACAATCCAAGCAAATTTAGCCAAGTTGAAAAAGCGCATATGTTCAGTAGATACTTACCAGAAGTTCACTACTGTTGCCTCTAAAAAAAGTCACTGAGCATGTTTTCATCCCTTACAGTTCCTATTGCTGTCCAGATGATGAGATGCTCTGGTTAAATACATCAAAAATGCTTCATTCAGGTCAGAGACGCACAGGTGAAACTAATCACACCTGCTGTGATCTGCTTTGAGCACAGCCTGGCTAGGAACTCAAATGGAAGCAAGGGAATTTGTCTGTCACCTGCTTTGTCCCTGTCCCAGTCCCTTTTCTCTTCTCCCTGAGGAAGCCAGCAAGCTCAGGTACATGGCATTTAAGCAGCCAGAGTGCTGCATTTCTAATAGGAGTTTGGGGAATGTTTCCCTGGATAAGGAGCAATTGAGAGAGGAGCTGGGGAGAGGGAGCAAGTGAACTGAATTAAATTGAATGAGGAATTATGGGACTCAGAAGTACACAGTTGCAGAGCAGGTGGAAAGAAAGGAGGATATTAAAAAAGAGAATTTTACTTTAAATAACGTGTAATAATGATATCTGACATAAGAAGCTGCAGCCCCATGACATTTTTCTGCACAAACTGGTTGCTTTTGGTACAATGTTTCCTCTAAATCACTCCTGCTGTTGCTGTAATGTTAATCTATATAGCTAGAATTTTCCATTTCCCTTAAGCAGGGTATTGGTTTCTTTGAAGAAATTTCAATCCTTTTCAGTTTGTCAGTATCTGAGGAGTTATTAACTTAGTTTACTTTTTCTTTGCCTTTCGATCTGACATGGATTTGTCCCATGTCTCCCAGAGGCTTCCGTGCGCAATTAGCCATTGGATTCACTGAGTAATTACTTCATTTTTCATGTAAAATGCGCTTGATTTATTGTATACTTGGGAGTGGAAGGCAGAGATAGGTCAACAACAGTTAGAGGAGATTAGCAGAGAGATTCTCTGCTGCTGTGGTAGCAGGCAGTCCCTGGGGAAGCTGGCTGTGCGGAAGCAGTGCCACTCAAGCCTTGGCAGTGGTGCGCCATTTGACTTTGCCACTCCTCGGTGGATTTAATATGAGTGACTGCCAGGCAGACTTTAATCCCTACCTAGCTACAGACGCCAGCAGGCTGTGGAAATGGTGGAGGTGTTTAAAGGATGTGCTTGTAAAAAAAACAGATACCTTTTTCTCAATGGGAGATGTGATTTGTCTTAGAAGCTATCTGTCAGGCCGAGCCCAATTTGAGAGTACTGGGGGAAAAATGTAGACTGCCATATCTGTATAGACAGGTGTTATTTGTACTCACTGTTCTGGGTTAATGGCTTTTTAAATAGAGGTTTCAAAATAGTTATGCTGTAAAAATGATATGGAATAATGTGGCTTTTTTTTTTCTTTTGTTCCCTGAAAAACAAAAACACGGAGGGGCTTCTTTATGAAGAAACATGAGCTGCTGAAGATACATATATATGGTACATTCTGATTAATAATATAATGAAAATAACTATGTAAAGAACACTCAAAAATTTCAGCTGTTATGGAACTCACCTTATTTACTGTATTTTTATATCAAATGTTTATATCAAATGTGTTCGTAATGATTATTCCTTTATTTTTGTCATTATTTTTTTGAGGGTTGTTTTTGTTTGGTTTTTTGTTTGTTTTTGTTTTTTTTTTTCTAAGAAGAAGAGAATTGTAAGGAAAATTGAATGACACTTTTGAAGATGAAGTTACTTTACCACAGGCACAATTTACCAACAGACAATAACAACCACTCCTTGTGCAATGTTATTGAAATTCATTTTATTTAAAGATAGTGAGGAATTTTCTACACAGAAATATGAAAAAAATAGATTGTTTGGGAATCTCTACTGCTTTTGTATAGGAGATAAAATAAGTGACTAAGTACTGTTAAGCTTTAAAATTATGTATGTTGGATGATGCTTTTCTGCTAAGCTTGTGTTTTCAAGTATGTCTCTCAGTATTCCTTTTATGAGAAACTGTCAGAAATATTAGG
This sequence comes from Cisticola juncidis, assembly GCA_013400215.1. Lineage (NCBI taxonomy): Eukaryota > Metazoa > Chordata > Aves > Passeriformes > Cisticolidae > Cisticola > Cisticola juncidis. Next base: position 226,442 of record VXBR01008250.1, read on the forward strand.
CTAGGGTGGTAGATACGAGCTTTCCAAAGGTGATGAAGAAAATTTGTAATAGGATTTTTTTGTTTGTTTGTCCTACTTTGGAACACATTTAATTTTTTTAACTTTTCTTCTACCAGTGTAATAATTCTAATCAGTGTCACGATATAAAAAGGTCATTGCACTGAGAAGGCTTTTTGTAATCACATGATATTTGTGACACACAAAAAGGTTGGTGTGTACATATAAACTCCATGTTCCACAAAAGCTCAATTTAAGCATTAAGAAATGAGAACTATATTACTGTAGTACTGTATAGTATTGATTATAAAGATGCAGTAAGATGATATGATTTAAAAACACCATGTATTTAACTAGCTTATGCTCCAACAAGAAAGGCCAGCTTCCTTTCCTAAGGACCATTGCCACCTCCTCTCCCTGAGAAGTAACCAGTAACTACAGCATTTTTATAAGAGGATGACCAACTAAATCTCTCACTACCACCTACTTACACTACTGTGGGAGTGATTAAAAATTGTACAGGATTTGTAGAATTAACAACAGAACTTTGTATTTCCTGAAAGTTAGACAGGTCTATGAAGGAGTTTTGTCAGGAAGGCTTTATTGAGGATGGGTGAGTGTCTGTGCTGGCGTGTAGACATGAAGCAGTCCTGTCTCTTAGACTGAAGAAATCCAGTGCATATCTACAGTCAAATAAATGTATCTGGAATTTTCAGTGCATAACTTTGTTTTCTTAGTTTTGGTTGTTTTTCCCTAGTAACATTTTACAGTATTTTTATAATTGTCTGTGTTTGTAAGGTTTTTATCCCAACAAATAACAAAGTTAAAGCTCCTTTTTTTTCTTCTTCCCTTTATTATAACTCCAAACTTTAAAAAGAAAAGGAAAAAAAAATAGACCCCCCTAAAACCACACTCCATAAATTTCTGTGACATAAAACATGAAATGTATAAGATTGTTAAGTACTATCAGTGAAAGGCTATGAGTACCATTTCTGGTATGCTGATGGGGTTTGACTGTCTGATTTATGTGCAGCAAATCCAGACAAGTGATTAAAGTGCAAATGTACCCTTTTCTTCTAATCTTATAACTTTTCAAATTTTCCTGTGCAGTAGAACAGAAAGACAAAAACTTAATTCCTGTGTTAGTAGTGAAAAAACAGCAGAAAAGTTTTAAAACTCCAACTTGTGAATCATGTGTAGAATGACTTGCTTGGTTATTGTCATTATAAGATTTGAAGAAAGTCCATCAGGGGAAGAAAATACAAGTTCCTTAAAACAATTTTAGAAGTCAGCATTGTTCAATGGTTGTGACTATGTGGTATCAAAGTTACCAGTACCGTGACTTTCCCATCTGATTATAGTGGGCATAATCCATGGTGTCATCCAAGCAAGGCAATATCCTTTTTAAAATACCATTTTTTTCCCTCATGCTTTTGCTTTCATTTATGAAATGTAAGGTATTGCTTGACTGATATGGAGAGAAGAGAGATAACAATAAATATCTAAAAAATATTAGTGAATATTGTTGGCGTAATCATTTTGTCAGCTTTACACCAGCTTTTCTGGAGGTACTCAGTCTTCAAATCTATTCTTTAACAGGATGTCCTAAAATTAATGCAAATTTTTTTGTCTGATACAGGAATTATTTAGATGCCTACATTCTCTGTTTTATATAAAAAGAATGAATAGCATACTAGCAGCTGATATAAAATCCTAATAGTAAATGTATATATCAGAGACAGTACTGGGTATTTGTAACTAATATACAGGCTTTGTATTAGGCCAGTTTCTGACTATATTTTTCTACGGTTCCCTATTCAGTAATTGATAAGATAAACTTAACTTTACCTACTCAGTCTTTTCTTGTTACATTTTTCAGAAATAAGAAGTAAATCAAAAGAAACCCACGTAAAAAAAGAAATTCTCTTATATACAAGGGAATTAAGAAACAGAAAAATAACACCTTCCCCTATATCTTTAGAGGTTAGTTGTCTTCTGTATTTACTATTTCCTCAGTTATGTTGTTTGTTTTTATTTCTCCTTTACTTCACTGGAGATCAGTGCAGTTTAGGGGGAAAGTGAGATGCAGAGTATATTTCTTTCCTCTCCTTTGTGATCTTTGTGATCTGTGAGCTTTCTGATGGGTAACTGTTTATCCAGTATTAGTGCACATTGGAGAGGCACCAGAGGACACCCAGTGATTCTGATTGTGAGGGTGTAGTCATGGCAGAGGCCTGATCTTAATCACCCTCTATTCCTTCCTGATAAAACTAGTCAAGCTATATTATTGCTACAGTACCTGAAAATGGAATAGCTAGCCAAATATCTTCTAATTCACCTTTTTCTATCACCAATGCAATGTCTGCTGCAGGATAACTGAAGAGATGAATCTAAGATTTTCCCTTTCCTTCGTATTTTCTCAATGGCTTTCTCTGTAGCTGATGTTTGTTTCAATTGTTATTATGTTTGAAATTTGTGTTTCCACTTTTCTCAAACTATCTGCTATTATCTTGAGCTGGAAAGGATGCTATGACCTTCCTTTTACACAAAATTCCAGGGGCTAAACTTTCAGCAAGCAAGTGAGCGCAATATCCATTCAGTGTATTAGGAGCTTGATTTTTTTTTTTTTTTTTTCATTTTTCAGTACAGGTTCCTAAATGTTAGAGTCTAATGATTTTAGACTTGGATTTTATTCAGTACATCTTGCTGCAGACATTCTGCTCAATGTGGGAAGTTATTCAAATACTTATAGGACCCAAGAGTGAAAATATTGCTATTGCCTGATGATTAGAGCATCTACCCAGGAGATAAATATACAGCTTTCTGTTTCTCTTTCCATTAATTTTTAATTGTTTATATGGAGTAAATTGACAGCACCTCCCAGAAATGTTTCTAGCATATCCTTTTGTAAAGAAGAAGCAAAAAGAGTCACATCTGTTCAGGCAAACAAGAAGGGTTCTGTGTGATCTTTCAAGACTGAACAGTTTTTAACACTTTTCCTCCCTTTGTAGATTTTGAAAATGCTGCGATTTATGATTTAATTTATTCTGTTTTTCTTAAAAATTTCCCATATAAACACTTAATTTTACACTTTTTAAAGATTTTTTTCCTCAAAGAAAATTAAATATATTGGATGTGTCAGTAATACAGACATATTCTGACTTTTATAATCCTGTGTAAAATATCAGCACATATACAATTACTAGGGTAACAACTGTTTCAAGGTAAGAAATTTGCCAGCTATTTTCAGGGTTGATTACTCATTTTCAGCATCTATTTAAAAGATTACTCTGTTTAATACTTTTTGTATAGATCACTTTTGATTTGCTAAATATAGCTTTTTGTACTTTTTCTCTAACTGATGTCAAATTGATTAGACACTAATGCCCTAGTGTGTCACTACACTGTTTTCATCTGAGAAACAGAGGTAAGGTTGTAACATTTTACAACCCTCAGAGACTTCCAGCTGAAATTAGTTAACATCTGAAAACACTGCTAAACTCTCCCTACTTTCTATCCACTCTGCTCAATCATAAGAACTATTAACCTTTGATTAACCTTTGTGTTAACTATATATTTTCAAATTTCTTATAAGCTAACATGAGAACTGAAGGCTAAAATTCAACCATTATTCACAAAATGTTTAATTTTCAGGCAAATAAACTAATTTTCAACAATCAGACAATAAATATTAGAAAAAACCCCTAAGTTCTTGGGCCATAAACATTCAGGATAGCTGTGTGTAAAAATAGAACTATTTAAGCCTGTGGATATTAAGCACATTCATTAAAATATGATTCAGCATCAGCTGAATGGTCTTACTTTACAAAAGAAAGTAAATGTAGGCTCTGAGCAAGCTTCTCAGCAGTGTAGGCAAATTGAACTTTGCCTCCTCTGAGTAAAGTGACATATAATTTATTTGGTCTTTACTGCAAGTGACATTGCAATTACATTTTGAAGGTGATGTTCTAGTCTGTCAGGATAAAGTGTACTTCAGCCAATGCATTTAACCAAAAATTTACATTCTCACATAAATTCCTCATTTAGTATTTTATTACCAAGTCCTTCCTTCTTTATGCTCGCCACTTACTTCATCCTTCCTTTTTTAAACAAGTTTCTTTTAGTTTTACTCTAGGGCTATTCTGATATACTTTGAAAGGCTTTGCTCATTTCGTTCACTTCTCCTTTCTCTCCTCTTTTTATTATTTTTTTTCCCCTTCTTGTTGACTTGTCTCTCTAGCTATTCCACAAAAATTCTTAATATAATGCCTTATGCTTCATCTCTTCAAATTAATCTGTTCTGACACGTTTTTCTCCTAATCTCTTTTTAGCTCACTTGTTTGCTCAGTCTTTTTTGTCCTTTCCTTTAGCAGTGTCCCTGTGTCCCTGGTTCTTTTTTTTTTTTTTTTATCCTTGTGTGTCTCATCTGTGACTTCTCTGGAGACTTGTGGCTGTTCTGCCCTTCAAAGCTGACCATTTTAGGACAGAGATGATGAATGGGACAGAGGGCTGGCAAGGAAGTGCCAATTAGAGAAGCACAGCACTTGCTGTTCTTGTGGAAACTACAGTGGGATGGCAAGGTAGTTAGAGTAGTAAGTGGATAAATGTCTTGAGCTTTCAATTGTGGGCTATGAGAGAAACAGAGTACATTTCTGAAAACTCCCTGTAATGCTGGGAATCTTGTAAAAGGGTATATTCTTGACATACTTGAATAACCAATCACCCAGAGTAAATAAACACCAGAAGTAATGAAAATCGAAATACAAACTCTAATCTTTAAGTGAGGAAAGGGCATACTTGGTTCTAAAGGAAATTAATAACCATTGTACAACATTGTTGCTTATTAAAGTCTGAATCTCTATCACAGACAGTTCTCTTTTTTCATTTTCCATTCCTTTTCATTTATTTGAATATAAAACAGTAATTTCTCTAACACAATGGTGATAAAATAATGAGAACATGAGGTTTTTAAAAACAGTAACTTACTTTTTTCTGCCTGCCTATTTATGACTCATATTTCTTGTTTATATTACTAAGTAGTAATGGATAAATAAATTTCTTACATTAACTTTTGACAGGAAAATTTAAGCTACCAGTAATAAACATTTCGTATGGTGAGCTGTATGAAAATACCTTCAGGAAAATTTGTAGTGGTCTTTCCAGCATGTGGGGTTTTCCAAGAAAACACTCAAAGACTATGTAATGCAAAGAGAGTTTTTCCTCCTTCTTTAGCATTTATGTACTGAAAACAGACATGTACAGAAAGCTGTACATGAAACTAGATATGCAGGAGATTATGACACATACAAAATCAAGGTATCAAAATACCAGATACAGTCTCTTGGCTTATCTTTGGTGATGACTGCATGCAAGTCTTATCTTTTTTTCCCCTTCAATTTTATATATAGATATATATATATATATGTATATAAGGAGATGAGTTTGGTAGAGAAAGTCTTAAGGTGTTATATCTTGGGTTCAATTGAGTATCTCAGGATTTTAGTGTGTTTCTGGTAATGATGGACATTCTAGTGGGGTTATTTAGCTTGCAACACCTATCACACCCAGATTGTGATTAATTTCACTGAGATTTCAACTCTTTGGCTTGACTTTAATAATAATTACAGTATTAAATAAAATATATGTATGTATGCCTAAAAAATTGTAAATAGTTTTTACATGATTATATGGAAATTATCAGAAGTTGGTCTGATTTTTCCAGATAGGAAAAACACAAGATTTTTGAAGGTTCCTGTACTTTGTGTAACAATTAACACATTGTCCAAACTAAGTAGGTTAAATCAGTTCATGTATTTTCCACCAACTCAGAAGTGCTTCCTCTTATCTGTTTCACAAAGCTCAAGAGTGTATTTTCAGATAACAGCTGAACTCCACAATAGATATCATATTTCATCTAACCACCATCACCTAGTTGACCTGAGATAGCTGTATTGTAATACAGTTGTAGTATGTTGTAATTTTTCACAGGGTTTTTTTTTGTTGTTGTTGTTGTTGTTTTGGTTTGGTTTGGTTTTTTTCATTGAATAGAAAAGCTGTTGTTGGAAGCTTCTTTAGATATACTACTTTAACCCTCTCTACTATTTAGCATCAAAATAACCAGTATGACTGTAGTAATTTTTTAAATGAATTTGCCAAACCCTATTACATTCTTAATGCTATTTACTCTGATTCATTGTATCTTAATTAATCTCAATAAGTTTAGAACCTTAGGAGATTTAAAACTGCAAAATTATCTTCTGTGGTTTTGCTCTTTACCCAAAACAAGTAACAGGTGAAAAACCCAATTTGATGGTATGTGTGTTTGATTCCTGCATGAATAATAAGGCATGGGTGGAAAAATGAGGCAAATTCACACAAGAAGGAAATTACCCATCACATTAATGTGTTCTCAAAGTTTTCTTAGAGAGTGGCTTTTGCATGTCTGATCTCTTTGACAGTCTCTGAGGTGTCTTTGAATTCCTGCTTCATTCCTACTTTTTTAGGCTGGAATTAAGGGAAGGAGAAGGGAGAAATAGGTTAGCTAGGAAATTAAAGGAGAAATGTGTAAGAAATTGATTTCTGCTGGTTCTGCCATCTATCTAAAAATGGCTATGTTCTTATCTTAACACACCTTTATTTGGACCATTCTAAAAACTACCTTGGTACTTCCAATAAGTAACTAATGTTATAAGCTTGTCTGCATGTGCACCTAATGTGTAACCTGATCAACACTGTTCACTGTATCAGTGCTACACTTACAAAGTGAACTGGTAGAGAGGGAGAGGTGCGGAGCTAGAGAGACTGCATAGACACAAACAAGGTGATATTTCCTGAGCTGCTGCAAAGCTGTCCAGTGACTCTCCTGCACGTTGTTCACTATCGTATTTGTTTCCCACTACTCAAATTCCTCGTCAGTTGGCTGAAAACTGAGCTCGCTGTGAAAATGGTGTGTCAGAAGTCAAATGTCATGTGTCAGAGCCTCACAGATCTAATAATTCTGATCCAGTTCCAAAATGGGATTGTATAGTTTCTAGGAATGAGTGACAGGAAACTTCTGTTTATAGCCTGCTGCAGAAGCAACAAACCTCATCACGGTCCATTTACTTTCCAATTGTTCAGGAAAATAAAAGCTGAAAAATGTGAAGGAAATGCCAAAGAAGCAATTTTTCACTTTGCTAATAATGTTCTACAACACACAAAGCCAAATACTGCATTTTATCTCTGTGAGTGTTACTCAAATTTAGACTTGTAAAGGGTGTGAGTGAGAAAGATTTAAACGTAGGTCTTGGTTTAATTTAGAACTGATTGCTCATTAATCTTTGGAATAGTTATCCAAACTGTCTTCCAACTGCAGGGGAGGCAATTGGCTGCTATCATCAAACCCTGCTGTGCAGTATTCAGTTCTTCTCTGGCACAATATTTAGCCTTTTGTTCAATGTTTACATACAAAAAATTATAGAGAAAATATTGCTTAATGAGCTAGTATAGTTGGATCAAAGGAGTTAGGCATTCAGTGTCTGCAAGTCGGTAGCCTGTGTGAACCCACTTGAGCTGTTAGATGTAAAGCATAATTATTTCACACTTTTGATTTGGTGAGGCAGAAACCTCTGACGCCATGGAAACTGAAGGACTGCTTGAGCTGCTGATTCAAAACCAGGAATAAGATGTGCAAAGTCTAGATTTAATTGGGAATTATTACTTTGTCCCTCTGTGAATCACAATTTGTTCTTTCTCTTCAGTGGGATAAAGGAGCAACATTTTGTAGCTATGGACTGAAAGATGCTGTGGGATGGTTAGGCCTTTTTGAGCTTTTGGCTCTTCCTGATAAGGAACTCTGATGTCTCCTTACCACTATGCATGCAATGAAGTGGCAAGAGTGATTTCCAGTCAGGACACATATTGTATGTTTTCATGGGCAGGAGGGAATCTTTCCTTTCTTTTTTGGCTTATTTTAAAAAGACGGACTATTAATTCCTTCTGTGTAGACAGAGGTTCTTATTTAATTTGATTGACAAAGACTGAATCTTTTTGAAGGTCACAGAAGTGCTAAATGATGTAATGTTGATCACATTAGAAATCAGACCATGAACTGTCTATCTGAGAGCAGAGGTGCTAATTGAGCATTTCCACTGGTGACCTTGTTCAATATCACTCTTTTTAGAATAAAATTATTATGGAAGAGCCCAAGTTCATCAGCCTTTACTTTCTGACTTGAGAAATAGAGAAATAAAATACAACAGAAACATAATAGCATATTGTGTTGAATAACAACTATTTTTAGAATGCATCTGCAGTTGAAAGAACAGCTCTGCGCATGTGCGAAAATATCAGTATAAAACTGTTAATGAGCTATCAGTTGGGATGCTATTTATTTCTGAGAAATATATGCATTTACATGTTAGTATTATGGTTAGAAAACAGCATACTAGCAAAATCTAAATAAAGAATACATACAAATTTCAGGGCTGCTGGCCTCCAAGTAATGTCAAGGAGCCCAAAGACAAGGACTTTTTATGTTATGTAGTTCTTTATATCCCTGCTATGGCAGCAAAGGACAAATTGAGTAATAGGAAACTCATGCCAGTCAAAAATATTTTATTTAGTGTAATCCCTTGTCAGGATAATGTAAAAAGCATATATCTTATTTTAATGGGACTGCCACTGATCTGTCAAATAACAGAGAGTAAGTTGTGTAGCTTAAACATACTAGTATTTCTGTCTTAAAAAGACACCCAAATGCAAACCATTGCTGCTGTCCACAGCTGTCTTACCAAAATATCTGACAGTGGCCAGAGAAATTAAAACAGGTGGTCTAGGATATAATCAATTCAGAACTAAAAGCATTTTTATCTCTTGTGAGGTCTACTATTGCAGAAAAAAGAATTAAAAGAAGGGATATTCTATAAGGATATAAAACAGAATAATCATAACATATACTTACAAAGTATGTGTGGAATTTTAATTATTACTACCTTATCAGAGATCTCTGAATTCTGTAAAGAGATATCATATTGCATTAATTGTCTATCTGTCCTATTTGCAATATAAGACATAGTGTTTTGAGAAATAAATAACACATTTGGGTTCCACTGATGAAACATTTAAACATTTTTTTCTTCCATTTCTGCAAATTCAAGATTTTCCCTCTGAAAGTAGTCAAAGGTTATTCTCTGTTCTTTGGTGATAAAGAGTGATAGTTAAATTGTGTCTGTATGAAGCATACATTCTGCACCGCAGTCATGCAAATATTTTTGTATAATTATGTATATTTTTATTCACAGTTTATATTCTGGTATGTACTGTATAGTCTAGTATGTACTGTATAGTGTATATACGATTGTATGTATAGTCTCATATGGGATGAAACACATCTGTTGACCGTGGAAAAGTTGAAACTTCTGTAATGTTTATTTTAGCCAAAGCCAAGAGCTTCTGTCTGAAAACTCATTCCCTTCATAACTGGATTTTTCTATAGAAATTATATAGCCATGTTTAATCTGGTGAGGAGGTTTCATGTTGCAGTTTCTTCCCTTAGGTTGTTGGCTCTGAAGGAAGGTGTCAAATTTAGGAGTGACAGGAAAATCTGTCTGCCTAGGTCTGTTTGATCTGACCAAGTGGCTCAAAACCTGGCTGTTGAGCACTTTATAGATGTTAGAAATAGGCAAGCTCTTGTCTCATCTGTCTCACTTCAAATAGTCTCCTATTATTTTCAAGCCTATTATGCTCCTACCATGTTTGCCTTCTTATCATTTCATTCTGATAATCTGAGTAGCAGGCCGCAGTTCAGAAAAGAAAATACTGAGATATCTGGGGTTTGTTCTAAAACTTGCCATCAGACCAGTTAGATTCTTTTCTCTTCCACTCTGTACTATTCCCAAAACATTACTATTTTATAGTTTTATCCATGGCTGTCAGAATAAATGCATGAAGCCATGTTTATGGGTGTTATAAAACATGAAAATATGCTAAGCCCTCATTTTAAAGTACTGTAACTCTAATACCCCAGAGTTGTAATGGGAATAGTGAGATAGCCTTTACTGTCCACATATTTGAGTGCTTCTCCTGTACTGTGAACATTGGGAAGTGACACCCAGTGGATTATTTCAGTCTGCAGGTGAGTCCACATGATCTGTATTAAATATGGGAATCCTTGTCCAAAGACTCATTTTAAAGTAAACATGAATTATTTTTAATTCTTTTTCATGGTTTCAGATGTTCCTAAACTAGTAGCATGGAGTTCTTTTCTTTCTTCATTTTTTTTTGTTTGGTTGGGTGGTTGGTTGGTTGGTTTTGTTGTTTTTTGGGGATTTTTTTGGTTTTTTTTAAGTCTTTAATATTTTTACTGATGAGCCATAAAAAGGGAATTCCCAGACAGGACAAAAACAAAAGACATCTGTTTAAAGTCTTTTTGAATATAAATGAGAGTAATTAACATGGAAAAGGTGGCAGATAAAAGGCTTCAAAGTGGTAATTTAAGGATATAAAGTTTTCTTTATGCTTGAGGAAAGACAAAGTAATGACTTTAACTTCTTAAATAGTTAGGCATGTCTTTTACAATTTTAAGGGGTTACTGCTTATCAGAAGTGATATTTTTGACTCCTATACTTTCTGCTATCTCATGTCCCAAGCACCTCTGCTGTAGAGTTAGTCTTACAAATCTTTCTCACTGTCAAACACCACAATTTGACAAACTCATTTCATACTTCAATTTATAATCAGAGCTTCAACTCATTGCTTGGCTTCTGCCTGCATCTTCATGTGATTGACTGAGCCAGTGATCCCTGCTCTTCTAATGTGTTGCTGCTTAGATGGAATATTTCATTGTTAATCCCACTTGATAGGATAACTCTCGGTGTTAACAAAGACGGTGTTGAATGGAGATCAGTGTCAAGCATCATTTCAGAGTAATGATTACAGGGAAGACAGTTCTACTACTCTTCTCTGTGGGTAGCATTTCTCTACAGCACTCAACATTTTGCTCTTTCTACAAACAAACAGTATATAATATGTGGAAGTGATTTTAATCTAAACTATAAATTTTATTCTAACTTGGATTAATACGCAAATATTGGCAAATAGAAATAAGTGAAAAGGTAGAATTCATCACAATAAAGATATTCTTCAGATATCACAAAAGGCCTGGCACAGCAGTAATGCTATTATGTTCTCTTAGTAGAAGGGTTAAGCCCAGGAACATTTCATGAAATATGACATCAGCAATAGTAATGTAGACTAATCTCAACTCAAACGTAGAATAATCTAAAGTAGAAATGGCAAATGAAACATGGCCTCTGGTATTAACTAAATAGCACAGACAGTGTTTCTGTTTTCTCATTAATATCTTAAGCAATATGATTTGGAACAGCAGCTGAACCTACCACTTTGGGAATTATCAATAGTTTTAATCATAGCAGATAAATAAGTCCCTCAGCTTTGCCTCAGGGTCCATTATTTTCCTAAGCAGTACAAAGCTGCCGATGTAAATGCCTCTGTCTCAGGTCTTCCTACTTAATTGTAACTACTACATGCCATATGTATTCTACAGTCTCCAGCTAGGTGTTATTAATACAGAAGCTCTGCATTTATTATCCACTGAATTGCACTTCTTCAGGGAAATATAAATTAAATTGAATTATTATATACTTCCTTAGGTTAGTAATAAATGAGAAAGAGAAATGTAATCTTTCTTGATACACTAATTCCTTGTAAAACAGGGGAATTCAAATCACATTAGGATGACATATAAAGAATTCTCATAATATTAAAAATGTATTTTCTTAACCTTAGCAAGGATTGGTTAATTTCTTTTAAAACCATTCTATTTTGCCATATATTACATATATCTCAGCAACAATAACCCCATAGAATAGAGGATTAAGAAATTATATAATCCACTAGATATGCTTGATTAACCGAGAAACCATAAAAAACAAAGAAAACCCCACCACCACAACAATAAAACCCCCAAACAACAAGTAAACAACAACCCAAAACAAACAAACAAACAAAACCAACAAAATCCCACAACCAACCAACCTACCAACCAACCAACCAACCAACCCCACAAATAAACAACCCTCAGCCCCCCAAAAAGGAACATTAGGTGTCTGTCAATTTAAGCATATTATTCTGGGTTTGGATTGGAGCTGTTGTATTGACACACAAAACGTTTTCACAACAGAATAGTTCTCTTGTGACATTAGATGTCTTCTAAGTATCAGAAAGTGATGGGCTGTATCTTCGCCTGGAACTTGAATTCTAATGTCTCTACTTCATTTTAAGAAGGAGTCAAATGTATTGCTTCCCAACTACATTTTTTTTAGCATGAAGTGCTGAAATATTTATTGCCAGCATGTCTTATAAACCAATGGACTTGCACAGAACTTTGGAGGACTTGCCTAGCGTACAAATTTGTTCTGTACTGTGAATTCTGAGGAGTATGTACTCATACTAATCCAAAAGATGACTCTTCCACAGTTCATAGGATTATGACTTGTAGAAGCAATCATTCAGCTATAGGCCTGGCTGGACGATCAGTAAACTTGTAGTGCTTATGTTTGTGACGTGCTTATGAAGGTCTTTCCTCTAAAACCTTTACTCAAAATGAATTGAATTTGCTGCAAATGTATGGTGCTAAATGTGCCCTGCAATAATGGAGACATTTCAATCAGTATGTATATATATGTGTGTTTGTGTGTGTATGTATATATATGTATATACATGTGTGTGTCTATATATGTAATGTATTGTTTGTGTATATTTCACATGCATTCTATGTACACATGCCTGCAATCTCAAGTGCTTTTATGTGATAGCTAGAGAGAAAGATAGCTAAATAGCTAGCTAAATATCTAGCTAGCTAGATTAAAACTCATTTTTCTTCATCTTGTGGGTTAACTCTGATAGCCAGGAATGGGAACCTCATGAGGTTCAGCAAGCCAAGTTCATGTTCCTGCATCTGATATGGGGCAGACCCCAGTATGAACAGAGGCTGTGGGCTGGAGAGATTGAGAATAGCCTTGACAAGAAGGACTTGGGGATGCTGCTGAATGAAAACTTAGGAATGAGCTGGAAATATGCTGTTATGGCCCAGAAACCAAACAGATCCTGGGCTGAATAGGAAAAAATTACTCAAGCAAGTGGTGAAATAAACACATTTCAAATATTATATCTTAACATTTGCTTTGATAGCTCAAGATGAACAATGTTTTATGTAGTGGGGACAGGCCCCCAAAGACTATTCAGCATGGAAGACGAATTCTTAATAAATAGTAGTTTCCTACCAGAACTCTTTTTTTTTTCCTTATGTTTTCCACCACTTACTAAGTGATAGAATCCTGAAAGTCAAACAGTTTTTCTACTAAGTCATATGGTCGGCTCATATCTAAGCAGTTCACTTTGCAGTGTAGTATCTCAAACTCTTTAATAAAGTTAATAGCAATATCTGCCTGAGGCAATGGGCTCAGAAGCCTTCTACATAGACTTTAGAAGAGGGATTACCTCCAAGTAGCATTTCAGCAGCTCAAATTGTGGATTTCACATATGCTGGCAGCAAAGCTCTGCTGAGTGATCTAAACATAGGAGCAAGGTGCTCTGGAGTTGACATCACCAGGTCAGGCTTAAGTCAGGTTTTCTATATAATTTTCCAGTCTTTTCAGAAGATATTGTCCCTTCTTGTCTGTGAACACTCCAGCTGTTTTTTCTCTTTACATTTTGAGCTGATTGTGTTGCTTCAGTCAAAAGCAAGAATTTAATTTGTGTTAACAGAGAAAAAAAAATATCTTTGTTCAATATAGCATCAATAACTTGATATTTCTCATTGCAGCCAACTGCTGTCTCCCTTCATAGGGGATGGCACATAGTTCAGCCAACATGATCCCAGTTCACATGCATGTTATTTCAGAATGGATCAGAATGGATCTGTTCTTGCATTTTTGCCCCCTGTGCAACATCTATTTTTAAAGACACATCTCAGCCAGCAGTGTAGATGCATCCAAAGCATTTATATCCTTCTGCAAGAGCAAAATTGAACAAATTGTCGTGATCCATCCCGTATTAACAGAGAAACTTTTCTAATTTCATTAAAAAAACAAATCCAGGTTTTGTTTACAAATTAGTGCAGATGCAGTTAACTAAGGTAAATATTTGTCTTGCAGTGCTCCCTAAAGTTGTCATATTTGTGCAATACACTTTTAGTTTATTAAGGATAGAAAATATGGTTGTTTTTTTCTTCCCACAGGTCTTTGTGCCTTAGATATGTCTTAACTTTTGGGTTTGTTTTTGTTTCGAGCTTTTACTTTGGTTTGGAGTTTTTTGTTTGTTTCTTTTGTGGGTTTGTTTGTTTGTTTATTTAATTTGTTTGTTTTTTAACTGGGAGATAATTATTTTGGTAATGAGCCAATAGATTAGACATTTGCAAAAACCTTAATGCAATTTTGAATGTTGTCATATCAGGCTGTGTTAGAGTGCAAAAGTACAGAAGCACAGTGGGGCATCAGGTCCAGGAGCTGAAGGCTAAAAAATATTGGTTTTATTAGTAGAGATTGAATGGCATACTCTTTTTTTCTTTTTTTTTTTTCTTTTTTTTTTCTTTCTTTTCTTTCTTTTTTCTTTTTTTTTCTTTTTTTTTTATTCTTCTTTTCATATATTAGTCTTGAAAGAAAGAGCAATGGAGTCATATTTTGCTAGTGTGGTTTTGGTTTTTTTTCAAACTACAGAAAGGTCTAAATTGTAAAATAATGCATTGAAATTTGTTGATGGAATTAAAACTATGTAATTCCATTAACAGAGGGCTTTTAGTGTGTTTAAGAATATGCAGTAACAAAAGCCATTTAGGCAATCATAACCTGTTATGTAGTGGGTACAGGCAGCAGAGAAAGTATCCTGTACTACCAGCTTCTTCAAAATAAATCTACTTAATTTATTAAATTAAGTCCACATAAGATTAGATACTTTTATTTCATTATAGAGCTTTGAGATAAACTTTTTTTTTAACTTTGTGGGAGGGGAGGTAAAAATTTTGACTTCTCCAGTTTCAAGGACAAAGCCAAGCAAAGTTTTTTCATTTTCAGGATCTTTTTTAAGCTAAAGAGGGTCACATCATTTGTATGCTGACATCTTTCCTATTGTTTTCATTAAAGAAAGAAGAGTGAGAGTCTGAGAAATCTTGAGCCGTGCCTGATAAGAAAATTTTAAAAGATGACCCTAACCTGTAGAGGATGATTTATGAAATCATGGTTTTCATTATTAGAGTTAGTGCTGACTGTCTTGCTTTTGATTGATATGCCTGGAGCTTATAGGCTTTATTTTTTTTTTTCTCTTAAGCAAAGAGCAAGGGCATTGGAATTTAACTGGAGAGCAAAGTTATGCAAAAGATATTCAGGTACCAAAACAGGTATTACTGAAGATAAAAAGGCTACAGAGAAAAATTATTCCTGCTTTTTAACTTGATATGTAACATATATAAAGCTTAAGATTTTAAAAAGAGACTTTAGAGACAATAATATTGAAAAATGAGAACAATTTACTTGTTATACACAATCACTGCTGTAAGGTATTCCATATAATTTGATTCCCATCTTCATATCTGTGACTAATATTAAAAAGATAATAAAAAGTGCCCTTAAAATTCTTTCCCCCTTGAAAAAGTTCCCAAATGCAAACACTGCAAGAATGTATAGTAGTTGTATCTACTACATGGTCATATGTGTGGTACCTAAATTTACAATACAGTGTTTATCTCTTCTATTGAGGTTACAAAAAGATACGACTGCTCTTGAAAACACTGAAGATGTCTAAACTGAGCTGACAGCAAAATATAGATTAAGATGTAGTTTATATTTCATGAATAGTTCACCCATCTTGTTGTCAGCATATAATTTATTTCTCACTTTTGAAAGTCCAAATTGTCAGAATAGTATTTCTCTTTCAAAAACTAAGCAAAACAAAGTCCTACATTTTCATCTTGTGTCAAATTCAATCTACAGAGGGAGAAGGTTACTTTGTTTAGAGAACTAAGGGAAAAAGTTATTAATGTATTTTCATGAAATGAAATTTTTGACTAAGAGTGAAGTATATTTATGGAAAACAAGGTAAGAACATGTTCTAGAGTAATATTCTTTTAGTTGGTATTATAATCTTGTTTGCTGGAGTTTCTTGTGCAAGTTATGGAGGAACATAACACTCCAAGAGAAGCGTGATATTGCAACTCACCTGTCAGGGTCCAGAAACGCAGAATCACAGGATTATAGAATGGTTTGGGTTAGAAGAGACCTTAAAGGCACCTCCCTACCCTAGGCATGGGCACCTTCCACTACACCAGGTTACTCCTAGCCACATATTTTGTTATCTTGTGATATTTAGTTTTAAAAGTAATGACGTATTATGGCACCTATTGCTAAACATCATGCAGCTGAGGCAAAAGACTTTAAACTGGAGTTTCCATTCTCATCTGTCTTTAGTAAAAAAAAAAAATCCATTTACTGCAGAAGCCACTGGAAATTACCAGGAAGCACAGTGGAAGCTAGATGTAGAATGAAACTACTACTATCAAAACCAGAACATGGTATCATGAATCAGTTTACCTGCATTTTCTGTGAGCTAAGAACAAGCAGTTGGATAGAGATAGGTTGCCCATGTCTGTAAAACCTCATGTGCTTGATCATATGGCTGAGCCTTAAGAAAGCCTCATTGCACCAGTATATAACAACCTCAAAAAAAAAAAAAAAAAAAAGGAAAAGATGGAGACAAGAAAAAAAAAAACCAAAAAAAAAAAAAAAAAAAAAAGGAAATGAGGGAGACATGAAGAATAGAAAAGAGGTTCTTCTGGTGAGAGGTTTACTTATGCCATTTACTCCATATGTATGAATATCATGTACATAACAGCTTTTAGACACCAAGGCATTAATAATTCTGTTATTAACATGTATTGTGTAATATTAGCTTCATGGTGTAAGTCAAAACCTAATCAGCCACAATCTGAGCTTCTGATTTGGGGGAAAACACTTTAGACCTTAGCTGCACTCTGCACTGCACACAATGCATAGTGTCACTTGCATTATTAGTAAAGTTCAATACAAATACAAGAATCCTGGTGTATTTTTAGTATATGCAAACTTTTATACTTTGAGAGATTTAAATTTCATCAAATTGGTATAAGCAAATTACTACTCTGAAATGACACTGATAATAATGAGACTATTGCAGAAATTGCTTTGTACAACTGTCTCTTTTTAGCATAGATTCTTAATAATGCCCATAATTGCAGTGCCAAGCCTAGTACTAAACAGTCATTATGCAGAGGTGTGTAAGTAAGGAATTGGTGAACTTTAAGAAGCTGAAAATATGTTCTTGACACATGTTCTTGATGTTCAATTAAACATAAGAAATTTTCTTAGATCATTAAAATACTGAAATGCACCATTCTTTTAATGCCTTTAATTTGAGTTTTATTGGTTCATTTCTTAAAAATAAAGATATAGTTTTTGTCAATTCTGTTTGCCTACATGAAATTTTTTGACAGACTAAGTGCACAATTCAATCAGATTTTGTAATTTTTTCAGTATGACTTTTAATAAATTAAACTATACTGGAATGTATTCAATAGTGTGTAGTACGAATTTCAATTTTATTTTAACCTACAGTCTTGTAAATGAGTAAGAGTTTTGGAGACATAATAGGTAGCTTGATTGATAGTTAGGTCCCAACACAAAACTGTCTCTGGCTGGAAGGTCACAGAACCAGAGAATGGTTGGATTGTCTGGAGAGCACCTAGTACAGCTTCCTTCCAGGTTACACAGAATTGTGTCCAGGCAGGTTTTGAATATCTCCAGAAAGGGATTCCACAGCCTGTGTCAGTGATCTGTCACCCTCCCAGTACAGAAGTTTTTCCTCCTATTTGAGTGGAATATCCTGTGATAAAGTTTGTGCATGTCGTCCCTTTTCCTGTCACTGGACACCACTGAGAGGACTCTGGTGCTGCTACATTCTTGTTCAAGTGATTGAGTAAGCAATTTTACTAGTTTTTAAACAAAATATCTCAAACCACATTCCTTCTAACACTGGGGTCACAACCCACACATTTGTGATCTAGTAGCAGTTTTTAAGAAAGAATTTAGACAGACCCACATGTAAGATATCTTATTTCTGCCACAGAACAATCTGTTTAGGCAGAAGATGTTTTATTAGCAGGGTTTAGGAAATCTGGATGCTTCATTAATCCTCCATCTATTGCTTTTTTGCAAGAAGCTGACTCTTGCTTGTGTTCTCATTAGGCTTGTTCATTCCACTACATTTCAAGAAAGGGAAAATCTTTTTCTTTCCTCTCAAGTCACATCTCTGGATGGTCCTAGTAGAAAAATGTGAATTTAGAGAAATGTCAGGTACTTTTTTTTGGTTGTTTTTTTTTGTTTTTTTCAAGAACTCTTTTGAATTCATACATTATTTATTGCAATGCTAAAAGAATTATAAAAATCTATACATAACACAGTCAGTATGACTCTGAACTAATGACATGGATTCTGGACTAGTACATGGCATCTGTGAGTTCTCACGAAACTTTCATCTGTGTAGATTCGTTCATACCATTTGATGAAAACTTTGTTTAGTATTTTTAGTACTTTTTAAAAAAACATAATACTGGTTTCAATAGCTTAACTGATTTCAGTGGGGTTCTTTTTCTTAAGATTAAACAGTGAGATTTTTGTGCAAAGGAGATTCTACTTTTTTACCATCAGTTTTCTATTTGGTATTTCAGAAAATTACCTTACCTATCAGGCTCTATGTTTTATACAATCTGAGATAGATTGATCTATATTAAGGTGGATTTCTTAAATACAGATGTCAGACATGGAAGAAGACATACTCAACCATATGCCCCATAATTCTTCAAATCTGCGAGGCAAGTACTCAAAACACCTCTGCACTCTGATATTCTGCATTGATTGTAAAGGACATGGTCATGACAGCTTCACACTTACATGTGTGGCTTTTAAGAGTTCTAAAGTGAGATGATCTTCTCCTTAAGTTGTACATTATCACTTTAATAACAGTTTTGTAACACATCTGAGAAAGCAGAGAATCCATATGTTCATGAATTTAATTTTCAATTTACAGATTTGTAAAATAGCAGCAGCATGTATTAATTTTCCCTTGTAGAAGTATTTCTCAATTTCTTGTAAGCATGAATTATAGCAAGAGATAAAATACAACCATTCTATTGATAAAAACCTCAAAGTAAAATGATACCCTCTTTTTGTTTTTCCTATTTTTTGTAAAGAACTTTTCCAAACCTTCAAAATTTAGTTTAGGTTTGTTGTAGATATGATAAAGAGATCCTTATTTTGTAAAACTTTGATAATTGTTTATAATAGTTAGGTGCCATCTTTCTTCACCACTGTCACCACTGTGTTTGAACATAGTTTTATTTCTGAGGCTTCTAAAGGATTGAAAATAGAAGATGACTCCATGAACTGAAAAAGTGTGTCCATTCAAAATTACTATGTATGCAATTCAGAAACTCTGAATCATTTTATCTTTTATGAAATCCTGTTGTAACATTTTTCCCCCTCTTTTTTGCATAGTAAAGAGCAATCCTGTGCTGATTCTCTCTTAATCAACTGGAGGCATATAATAAATAGTGTCATGATAAACAAGTAATCTTTTTTTCCAAATACCTATCTTTAGATATCAGGCTTAGCCCCAGAATGAGATTTTTTTTTTTTTTTTTTTTTTTTTTTTTTTTTTTGTGTGTGTGTATATGTGTGAAATGGATATATAATAGCTAGATGTTGCTGTTTTTATTATTTCAGTTTGGGTATGAAAACTCTGTTGGGATTTGAGGTAAACGTACAGTTTAAGCAAATGCACAAATGATTTAAGGACAGAGCCCAAGCTGTTAGTCAGGGACAATTCATGATGCCAAAGGATAAATAATTCAATCACATTACTAGTACTTGTATCCTCTTCAAATAGTTTCCATTTCTTTTAAGTAGGAATTTTGATCCTTGAGAAACAACAAGCATTTTCTTTGTTCCTGTTATGTGTATAAATTAACTGGGGGGATGGGATGGAATGGGGGTGGTGGGAAAGGAGGAGGGAAGTATCTCTAACGATAGATAAATTTAAGTATTGCATTGCATTTAAAGTTTCTTTCCCAGAATTCATTCCTGGAATATTATAGCTTTTGTCTGTACTTCTAGTAAACATAATTAAACAATAATTAAGTATTTCTAGCTGTGCTGTTCATCAAAAAGAAGCAGAGATAAAACATGTTTTCAGCAATTAGTAATTTGAGTTGATCCTTTCATAATTTGGTTCTGACACCTGCTTAGACAGAAACCAAATTTAATCTAGAAGTAATTTTCCTGCACAGTATTTTGTACTGGGAGAAAAAGCATGAGGCCAACACTGTCTTTCGTGCAGATGAGAAGCCTCAGGAGAGATATATTACAAAGAAGATAAGCATGGGTGTCATAAATTTAAACACAAGAGCCTGTCTGAAATTTTGGAATCTTAGAAAAGCAGAAATTGTGTGCACAATATGGATCAAAGACAAAGCAGAACATTAATTTGATAGGAGTTGGAAATTCTGGTAGAGATGGGAATGCAATCTAGAAGAAATGTCTTGCTGACTATTCTGTATCATTTGGTTCAACTTTGACCAGCAAATTAAATGCCATGTAGTCATACTGAGTCCATCATTAAAAAATGAAGTAAAATTCCATTATAGAGGAAGTTACCCAAAGTTATAAAGTTACCCAAAGACTGCTAGGCCAGGTTTCAGTGCTTCTCTTAGTCTTCTTGACAAAACAGGAGAAATTGAAAACCGACATTTTATGAGAGAGAGGGTACATGAGAATACATCTCTCACGGCCAAAATCATAAGTTCCAAAACAAGGGTTAGAACTTGTGCTTGAATCTGGATAGTTGGATAGCTTGATTTTTTTTTTTTTAATTTTTTTTTTGAGAGTTGGAGTTTTACTCGAGAGTCAAAGGGGCTGAGACTAACTAACAGCACCAACTGTCCATGATAGGCAGAGGTTCTCATTCCAGTACAAGCCTTATCCTTGAATACTTGTCCTGTATTTTGCTTATTTTTCCAAAAATATGTTTTCATTTCTACTGTCTTCATAAAGGCAATTATTTTATACTCCACTCCAGCATTTTCCCATCATTAAAGCAAGGATGAAACCCACAAAATATGCCCAGAAGTGTCTTTATCACAAAGTCATCTTGTACAGAGAGAGAGAAACAAGGTACTAATGAACTTTAAAAGGGAAAGCTCTTCTACACAGAGAGATGGGTATCTGAGATGGTCGTAATTTTTAGAACAATATATAAGCATATGTACTTGTTTTTAGTGTCACACATATGTTAAAAAAAAACAAAAACAAAAACAAAAAACTGTGATTCTATGAAACTTGCATTTGCTTACTATTATTTTGACTAAATGGTGGTAGTAGCTAAAGGGAAAATATATATTGTCATATATTTCTCAGTACCATTTGACAGCAGTCACAGGACAACAGCCATGAACTAAATGTTAAATCTTCTGCCTCTCCTCTGTTCTGCTGCCTGGGTAGCATGAGCCTGTGTGGAGCTGACAGTCTCTTGATGGTTTTGCCTGTGTTGGTTCCTGCAGTGTCTGGCCCACTCTTTGCTGTGTGAATATATATGGCTTTGGAAGACTTTTGAAATGTAATGTATATCTGAGTAGAATTAATTAATATGGCATTTAAAATGAGCAAATTCTGTGCTATATGGAGTGCTATATATCCCAGTGTTAGTGCAAGAACAGTGAGAGTAAAATGAGAAAATTCTAAATAAAATACTGTTTTTCCAATTGAGCTCTGTATAGGAACGAATTTTCAAGACTGTGGGCCATTTTCAATTAATTTGTCTGTCCTAAAAAAAGAATTTCCCTTGTGAGGAAGAATCCTTTACTTCTATGTTCTGGATCGGTGAACTTTATCGCTTTTGGTATTCAGAGGAAATCTTGTCTAGGGGGACGATAGTATTTTATCTTTATTTGCTGAAACTATTTTGGTTCCAGAGTGGGTAAACCCTGAAGTGAATCTTTAGATTGGAAGCTAAGTCTTGAGATGTTGCATCCATTTAAAGATTTTTCTGGGCTTTTGTCAGTACTGTAATTGCTTACCTTAATTTTAAAGGCTGCTACCTGCAGAATACTCACCAATGTAAAAAAGCTCAGATGGTTCAAACTTAAGCTCTTCCACCACTTATTGTTATTTGATCTGAACAGCTACATGTTGAAGAGTTCAGTCTGGATGTTCAGTATACTAAAACTATTCCAGATTAGGAAGTAGTTTACCTAGCCACAATAATTAAAAACATGCTGCAAAGCAGGGAAAAGAGTATCTCTGTACAGAACTTCCAGATAAATGATTTTTTGACTGTCCAGCCCTGATAAATAGACTTCCTGAATTTTTAAAACTAAAAAAAAAATCTTCAGTGCCTTAAGTACGTTTTGCCTTGAGGAATTTCAGTCAGTTTGAACCTGAAATGCAGTCCAAGGATGAATATTTAATTTCACTCTCCTTATAAGTGAAGTTGAATCACTTCTACAAGTCTGTGGGCGACAGTTTCAAATTTCAGCTCAGGCAGGCAACCATCAGAGAGTAACATTACAGCAGAACAAAAAGTTGGTGTCTCAGTAATGATATTTTAATATTACAGAGCAGTAGTAAAGAGATCTGCACTCCCCTGTGAATGCTCCTGTTGACTTAGTAATCAATATCATCATAACAAGCAGCATATGTAAAATCACACCAAGAGCCTGTGCCTGAGGATAATGGAGAAATGCATTCTTCACATTTTCCTGGGTGTGCAGTTTATGACTTGTTCACTATAAATGATTCAGAGCAGTACTATTTCCACATGCAAGCCAGATATGAGCACTGAACACTCGTGATCCACTCTTGGGACTTTCACATTTGTGGTCAGAATTACTCACATTTATCTCAGTCCCAAGGAAGTGTTCTTTGGGGTATCTCCTTGCCTCTTCTAGGACTAGGGTCAGACCAGAACATGGCTGACCAACTTCTGCAATTAGCGTGGTGGAATCTACTAAGCAAGCAATTGTTGTCACTTCTGCCTTAGGCGGAACCTTCAGTGAGTGTGTCTGCATCCATGACTGAGAAAAAAGGTTGGTACAGACAAAAAAAAAAAAAAAAAGACAATAAATCATATGGCATTGGAACAGAAAGGAGGATCATAGGATCATAAGATCATAGAATCATAGGATCATAGAATAGTTTGGTTTGGAAGGGACTTTATATATCAAGTAGAACCACCCCTGCAGTGACAGATGAGCCTAGAGACATCATCATGATGATCAGATTGCACAAAGCCCTTTCAACCTGTCCTTGAATGTTTCCAGGATGGGACATCTGCCACCATTCTGGGCAACCTGTGCCAGTGTTTCACAAACCTCAATGTAAAAAATTCCTTCCTTATTTCCAGTCTGAATCTATCTTCTCTTAAATACATTATCCCTTGTCCTATTGCAACAGTCACCACAAAAAAAGTCTGTTCCCATCTTTCTTTCTCTTAAGCCCCTTTCTAGTATTGAAAGACTGCAATGAGCTCTCCCCAGAGCTTTCTTTTCCTCAGGCTGAACTCCCCCAGCTCTCTCAGCCCATCTTCCTAGGAGAGGTATTCCATTTCTCTGATCCAACATGTATACCTTTCTTGTGCTGAGAACCCCAGAGCTGGACACAGCACTCCAGGTGGGGTCTCAGCAGGGCAGAGCAGAGGGGCAGAATCCTCTCCCTTGCCCTGCTGCCCACGCTGCTCTGGATGCAGCCCAGGATACAGTATGTTTTCCGAGCTGCAAATTAACATTGCTGAGTCATGTCCTGCTTTTCATCCACCAACATCCCCAAATCTTTCTCTGTAGAGCTGCTCTCAAACCATTCAGTGCTGAGTCAGTATTTCTACTTGGGGCTGCCCCTACCAAAATATCACACCTTGCACTTCGCCTTGTTGAACCCCATAAAGCTCCCATGGGCCTGCCTGCTTCTCAAGCTTGTCCAAGTCCTTCTGGATGAAATCCTATCCCTCGGGCATGTCAACTGTACCACACAGCTTGGTGTCATTCTGCAAACTTGCTGAGGGTGCAATCAATCCCACTGTCTGTGTCATTGATAAAGACATTAAACTCTACTTGTGCCAGTACAGACCCCACAAGTCACAGTAATTTTAACACTGTGCGTGGTTTTGCTATGTTTCATTGTGACATAATAGAAGAGACATGAGTCCTGATGGTGCAATATCATGGCATAAATCTGACACTGACAAGTAGTTATGGTAAAATAATTATATGATCTTTTCGTTATTCAGCTGCAATGTTGCAGTGTGCTTTGAAGAGTCACAAAAGTGCATAAATAATTATTATCTGTGTTTAATAAAATAGCAACGAGCTGTGAGTTGTTAAAAATAGCATTTCTGTCTAAAACAATGAAAACTCAATAAATTATGTTTTTAAAATTGATTTAGAAATGCACCTTTGAATAGTTTCAGATTTTCACTTACTGCCTTTTAGCTTCATTTGGTTTCATAAATGGTATCTTGGCTATATACAGTTATTTGCATCTGTGTGGGGGTAAGCTTATGTGCAATCTTCTTTAACATTTTTCAGGGCATAGTTTGCTCACATTTCTAATAGGTTGAACAAGGGTAAGTAAAATGTGCTAGTTTTTTTTCAACTGCTTCTATTAGATTGATTCCTGTAGCTTATTGAGATCATTGGATATCTTTTTATATTTCAAAACTAAATATTAAGTGCTTTGCTGGATATGGTCCTAATCACTTAGTAGAGTCTTGGTAGTCATCAACAGAGAATATTGAAATCTGTAGTTGGGAATCAATGAGAAAAAACAACCAAAACCCCAATCCTACCTCCCTCATTCCCTAATAATTGTTCTTGAGAGTTTAGAACACTTTATTTTTTTATTATTTTTTGTTTGTTTGTTTTTGTTTTTACATAAATCTGTAAACAACTCATTTTCAGAAGATTTATAATGTGTGGAGTAAAAGAATGTTTGTTGGCTTGTCAGCTGATTAGGGGGTTTCCTGATGAACATACCAAATGTAGATGACTGTCTATGACAATAGATCTTGTGTGCTTCACACTAAGGGAAAATGTATGTCACCTGAAAGGGAAATGGAGCAGAAATTAAATGCTAGTGTTTATTTTAATACATTTTAACAAACTTAGGAGATGGCAGTCTTCAGTCTATAACACTCTTTTTAGATTTCAAAAGAAGATTTAACATAGCATTAGTTTAAACTCTAGCATAAAGGTGAATACATAAGTAAATCTAGAGAAGCTTTTGAATATTATCATTGATGTGATTTATAATTCCTTTTTATATTTCTTACCAAATTCAGTTGTCAATTTTGTACTTTAAAAAAGTCAATTTTCCTCATAATAAATTAATTGAGATCATGCTCTGTCTTACCTCTTTCAAGGGTAAGTGCCTTAATACAAAAAAAAAATTGTTTTTGCCAAAAGGATGAAGGAAGACAGAGGCTTCTTGATGTGGTAATTATGAATCAATCACCAAAGGGTGAATACTATTTCCACTGAATTGAATGTATTACAATATTGGTAATATATCCTTGTTTACATACCTTAGGGACATTGATAAAATATAAGTTCAGAATTAATTAATAAAGAAGATAATTATTTAGACCTTTGATCTTCAGTATGTTTCTACACGTTCTTCTACTGAGATGTAACCAAGAAGAGCTTCAAACAGTATTCCACACCTTCAGAAACATTTTTGCTCTCAACAAATTTTTATTAATAGTGTCATTTACTGGGACTGTGCTGTTGCACCTGGAAATTCATAATCAAGTCTCCTTTGCCTCCAGGTGAAAAAGCATATGCTATTAGTTTTTTTCTTTTTTTAAATTTCTGGCTTTTGTTTTGCTATATCACTTCATTTTTTTTTTTTTCTAGCCAGATATCTGTTACTTTTCCACACACTATGTAAGTGTTTTCAACAACATAGAAATCTTCTGCCATTTCCTCCTTATACGTTTGGTTGGATTGCTGGGGAATGGTTGTTTGAACTTCTGTCATGAAGTATTTGGGAATCAAATTCAGGCTGTTTGCCAGATAAAAGTAGCATTTCAGTGGCTGTGAGTTTCTAGGTGACAGGTGAACTACTGAATATGATTTTTTTGTTAATTTAATGTTTGTCTTTCTTCTTAAGAGCCTTTACTGACAGAATGCTGTTGTGCCCCACTAATGCAATACATTTATGTTGGCTTAGAAATTGAAATTTCTGAGCATTTTTCAAAACCAAATTGGTAGTTCAAATATCATCCAGGTATTGATTATAAGTGCATCCCTTAAAACTGCTAATGTAATTCTTACTGATTTCATTTGACAAATACTGATCACAATTCTTGTTTTGATTCATACTTTTGCACAGAAAAGGACAGACCAGTATGAAACAGACAGATCTTTAAAATTAAAAAAAAAAGGAAAGAAAAAAAAGCAGAAAGAATAATCTTTTGTAATGGCAGTATTGCCAGAAAACATAATTTTATTCCTAACTAGTCTATTTAGTGCAATTTTATTTTCCCACTCAGTAAATGGAATAGGTACATATTAGATGTTTGCATTATGTCCACACATACATGTGTATCTATCTCAGCTGTAACTGTTTTGTTCTTCTACCAAATCCCTATGTATACCCACAATTACCTTGAATATTTTCTCTTTTCTAGAAGGTACTGCTATGGGGTAAATTTTTGGAAAAAGACTTTGATCTAAATGTAATGTTACTCTGTGTCCATCATAGTGCAGAAGTCTATAGCACTTGACTTCAGGATACGTCTTGAAACATGCTAAATTCCATTTTTATTTTTCTTTCAGCAAGGAATGTTCATTTCCTTATTAAATCTGGAAGCAAGAAAAATCAGAACCACATTATGCTAAATAGTGTTCTAAGTTTACATAAAAATTGTTGGAAATAAATGATATAAAAGGTTAACTGATGATTCTAGAGAAAGAATCCTCTGAAGAAGATTCTCTGCCCATGCTTTGTATTAAATTAGGAATTTTAGCTATAGTCTGATATGAGTAACAATATAGAACACATGAAAACTAAATATTCAGTAGATTTACATTTTTCATATGGAATGTCACTTATTTCTCATCAGAATGAGAGAGCTCTATATCTGCCTTGCAAAGCTGTAGATTATGACAGTAAAACATCTATAAACAAATTCATAACAGCTTCAAACCCAGTTTTGGTTTAATTAAAGACAGTTCAAAGTAACTTGTCTGGTTCTATGGGTGCCTCGAGGTTTTGCATTTCTCTAAGTGCCCAGCCTTACTAAGAGCCCCACAACAGGCATTGCTGTGTCTGTAGTGAGTTTTGCGTTATGGCTGGTCAGGTGTATTAGGAACAGCAAGGGAAATGAAAATCTGTCGTGCACCATGGGAGGCGGACAGCTCGTTTCCATAATCTCTTGACCTCCCAATCTGATCCTGTGTTTTCAGCCTTTTCAGAGCAATTTATGTTTTCAAGGCATTTGCATAGTTGCTGTCCTGCAGAGCCGCTATTCCTGGTTTCTGATCTGGATGTGTTCTGCTGGTTTGAGCACTAAACATTTTAAAATGTATGAATTCTGACAAGCAACTGGTGACACTGTGATAGAAAGTATATTTTTAAAGCTATTAAGTACTTACTGCCTATATATTCTATATTTCACTTATCATTTGACAGCAGAGTAATTGCAAAATGAACATTTAGATTGGATTGAGGACACCATAAGCTGCAGCAGCTGTGGGTGTGAAGAAAGCCTTGCCTGTACATGCTTTGCAGTATGTCAAAGCAAATAAATAAATAAATAAATACATAAATACAGTTTGCCATGCTGACAGAATGCACAAGGTAGTATTTGTAGTTTCTTGATAAATCTTCGTGTCTCAACTTTTACAACACTTTCTGTATGAGAGGTCAATTTCTGAATCTTGGGTGAGTGAAATTGCCTTTTGGAGTGTGTGTTAGAATATGTGCTATTTATTTACAATGGAGTAGGCTGCATAATATCTGTATCCCACCCTACATTGCTTAATTCAGTTTCTAAGAGTGGTATTGCTTAGATAATTTACTTAAGCACAAGTCTCAATATTTTGCTGGATCAGCAGCACACATATTTATCAGTTATATTTTATTATATGATAGGATTTTCACAAATATTTACTAATAATATCTTTTCCATTTAATAGCTGTTCTGCATACATGTTCATTATATGGCCAGTTTTATTTTCAGAAACCTTGGTCAGGAATGTTGTTGGGACTGGGCCAGAAAAAGAAATTTTTGAACAATCCTTTGAGATTCTTAGAAAAGAAGGCTCAAAAATCTCTATGAACAGTCAATCCCAAGCTCCTTTTTAGCTTGAATATTAGGCTGTGCACAAAATATTTTAAAATTGAAGTGTATTGAAATTACTGTAACCAAAACATAGGTGTATAGTTTAAGTATTTCTTACCTTAATGTCAATTTTCTTGTTTTGCAAGCTTTGGTGTCAAAACATACACTCAAAAGCTATTGTTTTTTCTAATTTTGGGGTCTGACTAGTTAAGCTCTTTCTAATACCATGGGCTATTTGCCTCATTAATGTAATTTCATTGTTATTCTCTGTTGTTATATTCAGTGCTAGGCTGTTTTCCAGCAACAATTGCTGTACAAGTCATACTAATTTGTACGGTTTCACTGCCCTAATATTCCACTGAGATACTACTTTAATTAAAACATGACCTTATTATTCATAACTAAATGTGAAGCATAACCTTTTATCCTCAAGGAGTGTCATCAAAGGTTGCATCTTAGTTCTGAGTCAGATCAATGGCTGTCATGCAGGATGAAGCTCTTATCGTCTGTGAATGGCACCCGATGGTAATTTATAACAGTACCTGCCAACTCATCGATCTTTAGAGGCACGCTGCAGTCATTCTCAACCTGCTTTAGATGCTTTCATTTAGCACTGCCTAGCCATCACTCCCCAATGATAGTCAGGAGGCAATTCATAAAATCAGAGTGAATTACCGTGTTTATATGTGTCTTAACATGAAAGGCAGTAAGCAATTCTCTGAAGGCTGAAATAAGTTTGTATATGCTGTACCATCAATTTATTTTGTTATTGTACCTAGAGGGGAAAGACTTTTGTTTTAAAAGGTGAGCAGTTCTGCTTCAGAGTTAGGGGACTGTGAAGCAAAGCCAAATACTTGTATCTATCTTGGAGAAAGAGTGAATGCAACACCCTGCAATAAAAATAGCTAGCCTCAGGTCAGCATAAAAATTAATTACCATGGCGATTGAATATACTGTGAGAAAAATAGCTAACAAAATAACCAAATGAAGTGGGTGCTGGACTATATGGACGTGAAGTAAGCATTTTTTTCTGTAATGAAGAGACTTTTCCAAGAGTTAAAGGCTTTTGATTGTGCATACATTGTGCATAAAGGATATTGGTATCTGCATCATCTGTTCACAGTCCACTCCACTGCTGGTTCTGTGAGACAAAGCATCCTTATGCAAAGTGTCTTTATATCTTGACCTGCATTCAGTTCTTTGGTCTCCTCTGTTCTGCAGTTCACCTTGGCGTTTGATAGATGCTGTTGGGGTGGAAGAGGAAAGGGTGATGGAAGAGGAAGGGCTACACAGGAAAATTCAGAAGCCTTTGTAGGAGAGTTACTGGATTAACATAACCATTGTGATTTTTGTTCTTATTGAGTTGGATACCCTTAGAGGGAATTATTCTGGTTTTCCTTGCTGTCGCAACCAAGCTAAAACCAAAAAATACCTTTATTGAGCTAACACTGTTTTTAAAAAGGTCACTTAATGAAATAATTTTGTTTGCTTGTTTTGCTCATTATTTAGTACCAATTGATTACTCTCATAAGATTTAATAGGACTAGGTCTAATCAAAAGGTCAACTGACAATTACTGTTACTCTCTCGTACTGTTTAACTCAGATGGCAGAACATTCAGCTATGGAGCCAAGCATTACAGTAACCTTTTGCAGCTCTGAAGGTATTCTACTGTCTTTTCCTATTACTCACCATTTCTGTGAGGACTATCTCGAATAAGGCAGTAGTTTGCACTTTCAGTAGCATAATGAAATAATATTATGGAAACTTCAGATCTATAAGTAAAGGTAAAAAAGTTTTAATATTAAAGACATCTCAGTATAATTAGAAGGCTCAGCAAATTTCATGTTATGGAATACCTAAGTTGTCTTTAAATCGACTAAAACTACAGAAAGAAATATGCAAAAAATTAAATTATTAATAAATTGATTATTTTTATTACTAATTAAATTCGGGGTTTTTTTCTAAAAATCCATTAATTTTACTGTCAGGATTCAGAAATCACAATGAAAGAAACATTATATTACAAATAATTTAAATAGTAATACATGAAATCTACACATCTCAGAAAAAGGAAAGCAATCCAGTTCAAACCAGTAAGTTAATTCCATCATATGCACTGGGGCAGCTATGCAAGAAGCTATTTTCAAAATCTTTCAGAGTACCTTCTTCTTTTCTGCATCTTTCATTTTTTCCAAGTTCAATCACTGCCATTTCATTTCTTACGCAGCCTCCCACTGTTACAAAGCATGCAATTGTATTAGTATAGGATCACTCCCTATGGAAACCAAGAAACCAAAACAAAACCAAAGCCCTAACAGATAAGCACTGATTAAAAAGATAAATTGTGGTTTTAGTATTTTCATTTGACAGCTTAGTGATCCTTTGCTGAATTCCTTTTACAAGACTTAAAAATTAAAAAAAAAGGTTAATGGTCTGTGGACTAGTGTTACACACCACAACAGTAGACTTATGTCCTTGCCTTTCCTTAGTTTATTTTAATCTCCAAAACATACCTCACCTGGAATGCTTCACGTTCTTTTTACTGAATCTCTTTCATATTAGTCTTCCAGTTAAGAAGGAAACCATTTTTTCTTCCTTTGAGGCAGAAGGTTTTCTAAATCTTAGTAGTATGTCATTTTGACAATGTCCTTCAGACCAGAAAAGAAAAATAGTAATGAAGCATTTTCATGTCCTAAAAACTGGCTTTTAAACTTCCTGGTCAAGTTCCATTGATGTTTTTTACTGAATTATGAAACTTATCTAATATTTAAGTCAAATATATGTATATATTTCTTTACTTTATGGCTTTGAATGTTAGAGCTTTAATATTGGAGGTGAAGATGCCATATTCTAACATTAACCTTGAGTTCTGTACTTGGCTTGTGTCCTTGAGAGTGCTGCAGTGAACCCAGGGTCTCTATATGAGGCTGGAACAGAGCAATGCAGATACAACCTGTGTGGTTAAAACATACGTTCTCCTCTTTATTCACAAAATGGCTGGTTTTATACAGTGCAAAATAATTTACAGTTGCAGGTGCATTCTTATTGGAGTTCAGCGTGAACAAGTATGTAAACTATTTCAGTTTAAGGCAGCTACCCTATCTTCATTCTAATTGACCCATACAGTCTATGCCCACACCTTAACCTAATTTCTAAAACTTGTCTACTTCTACACAGGCCAAAATTTGAGGCCCAGTTTGGGATAACTCAAATCTCATTCCACAGCACATTGTGCCCATGATCTCTAAGAAATTCAGTTACACCGCAGTAAAATAGTTATACGGTTTAATAAATACCTGCTAAAGTAAGCTTAGTCTCTAGCACAGGGGGTTCTGCCATTGCGCATGCACATCTGTGACTTTGTCATTTTTCAGTTCCCAGCCACCTGTAGAATGAATGGACATTCCCATTATTCCAGCCTGTAGAAATCCTTTAGAATGATAGACATGTTCTCAAACACATTGATTACTCCCCTCAGCTTGGTGTCATCCACAAACTTGCTGAGAATACATACCATGCTTGTTTGGACTTAGTCTTGTTTACCCGTTTAACTATTACAGATATAATTAAGTCATAGATTTATAGAATAGTTCTGGCTGGAGGGGATCTTAAAGTTCATTTAGTTTCAATCTTGCATGCCATGGTGTGGTCACGTTCCCCTAGACCAGGTTGCTCAAAGCCCAATCCAACAGGGCTGAACTCTTCCAGGGATGGGGCATCCACAAGTTTTCTGGGCAACGTCTTCTAGGGCCTCATCTTCACTCTTGCAGTGAAGAATTTTTCCTAATATCTCATCTAAACCTACCTTCTTTCAGTTCATAGCCATTCCCCCTTGTCCTGTCACTACAAACCCTTGTCAAATGTCCCTCTCCTGCTTTTTTTGTAGGCCCCCTTTAGGTACTGGAGGGCTACTATAAGGTCTCAAAAAACCAACATCCAGAGTGAGATGTGTCGTGTTTTTAGAATTCTTTGGTTGTTTGAGGTAACTGCAACAAGCATAGAACATTTAGGAAGAAACATTAATTTTATTTAATTTTATTATATTTTTTCTTCAAGAATTTTTAGAAATCATAAGGACCATGAGACTTCCAACAGTGCCTTTCAAGTTGAAGTCACACGTTATAATACAGTTTTTCCATTTCTGCAGCAGAAATCAGCCATTCTTTTCCCATGCTAAGTTGTTGGTGTATTAAAGAGACTTGCTAGTGCCTTGTCTAAGATTTTATTGATTTGTTTGAACATGAATTTGTTCATGTTATTAATTTGTTGATTTGTTTAGACTACGAATCTGTGAACATGCAAAGTATTTTTTCTTCTGAATTACCAGAGAACTCAGGTGCAGGTAATACCCCTTTTTGATAGGAAGTGACTTTGTTACTTTTTCCCTCACTAGATCCTGCCTAAATCCTGTATATCAATGATTTTAATATTTTACTCATGCAAATCTTCCCATCAGGTCTCAGTAATACTTGCTAGATCATAAAAGAGCAATTCCAATTCCAATTTCTCTTTTTTATTATCCAGTCTTCTACCATTCATATATAGGCAACTAAAGTATTTCTGTTCAAGCTTCTTGGTGCCTTGATTAATTTTATTTTTGACATCTTGATTTTGTGTTTAATGAGTGTTCATTTGTTTCTTCTTTACACCCTCCTTGGCAGTTGCTCATTTATGTACTTTAACTGGCTGAGTCAGCTGATTCCCCGCAAGTTCTGTAAATTCAGATAGATAAATAGCACATGTACTAAAATGGACCATCACCAATAAATTCTTAGACAGTAACTAGAGAGACATAAATAATCTTGTATTTATTTTGTGATTAATATTTATTTTAGTAACTTAAGTCAGGCATCTGGTCTAAGCTGCACCATAGAGTTTCTCTATGGAGAAACATATCTCCATTCTCTAAATTTAAAAGCAGTCTTGAAATGAGCTATCATCTGGACTTTCTCTGCTGATGAAAGAAACAGCCTAGATAAAGTTTTCCCAACAGGAGTATCATCTCTCATGTTCAGGGATAGAACTCATTTAATGATTAGCTGAGTCACTGGAAATGGTTATTTCTTTTCATTCACTACACATTCCAGCACATTGCTGCCATTCCTAATTGAAGATAATTGAATTTTACACGGTGGGGGGTGGGGAAAAAATCATCCTACTAACTGTCTGTTAATGCAGAATGCTCTTTCTATCCTCAGTAATGAGTCCTTGAAAAATATTTTTTTTTCTCTTTTTCCAGTTCATTGAGTTCTTAATGTTTGTGAGCAGCCATGGTTAACCTGCTAGACCAGCCAAACAACCATTATCACCTATTTTCTCTTCTTTTCAATGAAATGGGAATAATTTCCTTTAAAAAAACCTTTTCCACATGTGGAATTTTACTTGGACCTCTAAGCATGTGTCTGTCTTGCCATGTTCATGCTCATCTCTCTCCTAACATCTAGCATATTTTCGTATCTCCTAACCTGTAGGGGTAAATTGTCTCTCTCTTCCTCTGATTTCCACTTTTTGTTCAGTATCAAGTGAGCATAATTCTTAAATGAGCTTATCAAGTTCTCCTCCTTCGTGCTTATCTTTCTTATCAGGAGATAGTTACTAACCGTAGTCTGTGCAAATTACCCCGTTTTTTTTCTACATAGCTGCTGTTTGTGCAAAGAAAGGGCCTTACGACTTCAGAAAAGAACTAAAATGGAGCACCAAAGCCTCTTGTAGGGCATATCCTGCAAGGTTATTCAGATTTTACATTTAAATCACAAAACTATTTTTTCTCTCTCTCTACTGCTTTGTAACATTTATTTTAGAATGTAGAAGGCAGGCAGTGGGGGCATGTACTGTGATTCAATTGAAGCTTATGATTTGATTAAAGAAGTGGTTATTGCAGTCTAGTTCATAGTCAGAAATATACCTGGGACTCTACTGTAGTGCGTGTAATGGCTGACTTCATTGTATCTATTTTAAAAATTTTGGGAAAAAATTGGTCAGTTTTTAAATGCCCTAGAACAAGACATTTAAAATAGATTCTCTTGTTCTCTACCAGTTCTTAATCAGCTGACAGCATACTGAGAAGAAACCGCATTGAGTCATCACCCACTATAGGCCTCTGTAACACTTCTGTTTCAATTAAACAGCTGGAGTCTCCTGGAATAAAGAATTTATGAAGGAGCACAACTTAATAAACAGATTTGCAAACACTGAAATCCTATCTTTATGTTCCTTCAATGCCTCAGTTTCTCCATCTGTAAACCAAGAGTAACTATCTCTCCATTTAAGACTTAATTATGTTGGTAAGAGAATGCCGTAGGACAACCAAGTATTATTAACATCACTATTATTGTTACATTTATAGACTGCAATCGGCATAGTGACTCATGATACAGAAGCAATTGCTTTACATATGGTCCTGTGACTAAAAGTACAATATGGTATTAAAGGCAAACGTACAATTATAGATTGCCAGCACACCAGAGGAAAAAAAAAGAAAAAAAAGGATTACTCACCAAACCCTAGAAAAATCCTTTCTTTGCAGATAATATATGACTCAAAGTCTTTTCTCCTGATAGCTCAATGCTAAATCTTGTCTCCAGGGGAAATCAAGATCTGCATTTAAATAAAGATATTAATAACTTGAGCTAGGTTTTATTTTCCAAGGATGGTAAGTGTTATAAGGTACTTAATATAAGCGAGAATGTGAAATGAATGGGGAATGATAATCCAAATATCTGAAGAGTTCATCTTTTATCATTTATCACATCCTGTAGAGAAAGTTGTAAGTTATATTGTAGGGAGTCTAATAAATACATTATTCAGGTGTTATTAGTGGGGTTCTGTTAGAGCAATTCAAGTTTAACTTTAGTAGGAGTTCTCAAGTAGTAAGAGGCAGCATATGTTCTTTAAGGCTTGTCATTATTATGTAAGAGAGAAACAGAAAAA
Organism: Cisticola juncidis; assembly: GCA_013400215.1. Lineage (NCBI taxonomy): Eukaryota > Metazoa > Chordata > Aves > Passeriformes > Cisticolidae > Cisticola > Cisticola juncidis. The sequence continues at coordinate 261,787 of VXBR01008250.1, forward strand.
AAAGACACCCCTAAAACCAACAAAACAAACAAAAACAATAAACAAAATCCAACAAAAATCAAAAAATCCCCAACAACTAAATAAAATAAACACACAGCAAAACAATTTTAGTGGTGGAAGCAAGCAGCTGTGTAATTTAGTTTTGGAATAAATTTTTAATATGAAATGAGAGTAACAATGTTCTGAAGATTATGTAAAAGTTGGGTTAAGGAGGCTTTTAGGTGTTACATAAACAAAAATTTGGTTCCATAACTTTTAGTGTGAGGCACAAGAAGCAGTAATACAGGGCTATATAGTTCTGAGCAGTGTTAGATGCCTGAACATATATCCATGATAAACTTGGTTAGTGGGAAATCCTCCAGAACTATGACATCTTTCTGAATATTAGTAGGATGGACTAATTTTTAATGGAATGCACTGGGAGAATTAAAAACTGCCCACTGCAGGAGATCACATTTGAGACCACCACCTCAGGAACCTGAAGATCCATAGGATCTGATCAGATGTATCTGAGGGTCATGAGGGAAGTGGCAGATGAAGTGGCCAAACCACTGTCTATCATATTATGATGTGGCGATCTGGTGAAGTTCCCATTGACTGGAAAAGGGGAAAATAATTCCCATTTTTAAAAAGGGGAAAGAAAGAAAGAAAGAAAGAAAGAAAGAAAGAAAGAAAGAAAGAAAGAAAGAAAGAAAGAAAGAAAGAAAGAAAGAAAAGTAGAAAGAAAGAAAGAAAGAAAGAAAGAACAACAACAAAACAATGAAGACCCAGGGAACCACAAGCTGATCAGTCTCATCTCATTGCTCAGCAAGATCATGGAGTAGATCCTCCTAGAAACCATGCTAAGGCACAACGAAAACAAGGAGATGGTTGATGACAACCAACATGGCTTCACTAAGCTCAAGTCAAGCCTGAAAAACCTAGTGGCCTTTTATTGATTGAAGTATTGAAGTTACAACCATGGTGGGTAAGGGAAGAGCTAATGTTATCTCTCTATTTTTGCTATATACAAAGCATTTGCCACTGTCTTATATGACACCTTTACCTCTAAAGTGGAGGTTTCATCTGGTTTTGACAGATGAACCACTCAGTGCATAAAGATTTGGCTGGGTGATTGCACTCAAACAGTCGCAGTCAACAGCTTAGTGACCAAATGGATACTAGTGACAAGTGGCATTCCTTAGGGGTCAATATTGGGACCAGCACTGTTTTGCATTTTTTGTTGGTGATGTGGACTGTAGGATCAAGTACATCTTTGGCAGTTTTGCCAGTGACACCAAGTTATGTGGTGCTGTTGAAATGCTGGAGGGAACGGATGCCATCCAAAGGGACCCTGACAGGCTTGGGAGGTGAGCACGTTTACACATCATGAAGTTCAACAAGGCCAGGTGCAGAGGACACATTCTGCAGGTGGAGAATGGATTGAGAGCAGCCCTGCAGAGAAAGACCTGGGGGTGCTGATGGACAATATGCCCAACATGACCTGGCAAGGTGCACTTGCAGCTCAGGAAGTGGATTTGGGCTGCACCAGAAGAGGCATTGCCAGCAGGTCAAGGGAAGTGATTCTCCTCTCCTCATTTCTTGTGAGACTCCACACGGAGTACCATGCCAACTCTGCAAGCCCCAGTACAAGAAGGACATGGAGCGAGTCCAGAGGGGGCCATAAAGATATCAGAGGGCTGGAGCACCTCTCCTGTGAGGACCGGATGAAGACCTGGGGTTGTTCAGTCTGGACAAGAGAAGACTTTGGGGAGACCCTATAGCAACCTTTCATTACCTAAAAAGGGAGCCAACAAGGGGACTGGAGAGAGAAGTTTTGCAAGAGCATGTAGTGATTGGGCAACGGGAATGGCTTTGAACTCAAGGAGGGTAGGTCTAGATTTGGTATTAAGAAGAAATTATGCACCAGGTGAGGCAATGGGACTGGTTACCCAGGGAAGCTGTGGGTGACCCCTAGAAGTGGTCAAGACCACACTGGATGGAAGGTGACCCCACCTGTAGCACAGAGGAATTGAAACTTAATGATGTCTAAGGTCCTCTCCAAATCAAGCCATTCTATGAAATACTAGTTTCTGTCTTTAATCTCTAGCTAATGGTGCAGAACTGGGTCTTGTCACCCAACTGGGTCTTGTCACAAGTTAACAAAGTAAAGAACCAAAGTCCTCTTTGCTTTTCATTAAATCTTGTATAATACTTCAACACTGACAGTTGTGAAATTTTGTCTTTTTACTGTTCTGGATTTGTAAGTTGGTTTTTTGGGTTTTTTTGTTTGTTTGTTTGTTTGTTTGTTTTGTTAACAGTACTTTGAAATAATTTCTTTTAAAGGTGTCCATGAAAGATGTAATTTCTACTTTCAGACTGTATAACTCTCCTCTGTTCCATCAAAAAGTACTGATATATGGATTTAATTCTCAACAAGACACAGTCAGCATATTTCCTCCTAATTTTGCTTACAAATACTATTTCCATCTGTATGGAGGTCTGAGAAACTGAAAACTGGAAATGATCCAAAATATTTTTTTTTTAATACAACTTACAGTGTATTTTGATTTTTCATTGTTTCAACCATATTAATCTTTTCAAAGCTTTGCTGTTTAAGATTGATGTCTCAAGACAGTGTCCAGCAGTGCAATTACATTGACATGATCATTCTTCATGCCGTTTTTAATCTCTTTTAGGAGATGCAATAAATAAATAAATAAATGCATAGCTGACTCAGCTGCTCACTGAATTTCCCTGGCTCTAGGTGGGCTGGCTTGGATATCAGCAAGGGTCCTTTTTAATGGTCCGAGATGCCCTCCTGGTGTTTTCACCATCCCACAGTGGTTGCTGTTATCAGGTGAAGGACTAAGCAGATGATCTTTGCCTGTGAGTTTCCTCTTCCATCTGCAGAGGTGGATAGAGAAGCAGGTGGCTCCCTGCCTTCCCAGTACCAACTTCTACTTATTTCAGCTGTGGAACTTGGTCACGAGGAATAAAATGGTGCAAATCTTACTGTATTTGAGCTTCAAATCCTGTGAGCAGTACCCGAAACACTTGGGAAATATCAGAAAAAAATTATAACATTGACATCAGGGAATTATATCATAATCTAGGGAATACATTATGGGAAAAATATTTTTTAACCAGAGTAGCAAAAATTCTCAGGATCTTGCTTAATTGGTGGAGTATTTTTCCCACAGAACTTGAAACGGATATATATATAAACTAAGGCAGATACTAATAGAGTTTTGTATATAAATGTAATTTCAGCTGATTTAACTTCTCTACTGTTCAGTGTTTCTCAAGGCATATTAACTGTAGCCATGACAAATTCCTGGGCTTACATAAGATGTCATGACAGTACGTGCAGGAACAGGCCCTGTCTTTGGCCTGCCCTTGATCTGCTGGAAGGTAGCTGCAGGTAGCAATGTCTTTGGTTTTATTAGCTGTCTATTATTTACTTCTAAAAATGCAACAAAAATGAAGTGAACAATACTATCATTTTATAGTTAAAATAATAGCTGAATGTAGATTAATACTTATTCATCCACACACGAGTGGAAGGAACTGTATAATGTATTAGAAATTTTGTGGTTTTTAAGTTATGATCCTTCTTTTCTCTAGTGAATCTGTAAATAAAGAGTACCATGCTTCAGCAACCTCTGATGTGTAGGATTCATTAATAAAATGACACTAGTAAAAAGATCTTTGTCATATTTTCACTTTATATTATTATATTCTTAATAGTTGTTTCTACAGCACTTCCATTGTGAGACAACATAATGTGCTTTTGTCAAAGCACAGTGTTTCTTTGTGCTGAAAACAGGTATATTGCTGTCCTCATTAAAATAAATTATGTTTTCAACCACAACTATATATCTACTTATTTAATTTGCTCTCTTTTTCTAAGGAGGCATAGTGAATGGAAATTTTATATGAATGAGTGAAATGCTCCTTTCCAGGTTTTTGATATTTGATATATACTGATGTATGTCCAGGTAAAAGGACAGTGTTTTCTTTCTTGGCTTTTCTTTCTTGGCTTTATTGTTCTTGCTGTTGCAGAAAAGACGTGAGGTCAGAGCTTTTGTTTGCATAAATCAACAGAACTCAGCTTGCTGTAAGGCATTAGCTTAAATTCATTAGGCATTTTTTCAATAAATACCACTGGTTGAGATATGTTTCTAAATAATTTAAAGAATACTTTAATATTTTCCCAAAAGAGTGAATATCCTAACTTTTTACATTGAAAGACCACAAATTTAGCTAAAAATGCTCAACCAAAAATAACAATACAAAGTCAAGGAGGAGTTTGGAGGAAAGTGACCAAAAAAACAAAAGAGAGAAAAGTGCTAAGTGGAGGGAACAAAATATTCTGGAATACAAATACTGAATAGGTTGGAAACAAATAGGAAATAAAGATGTACTATTTCTGTAATGATAAGCTACATTGGGGCAAGAGTTCATGTGCTGAGATCTGGCCCGGTGTGGGCTGCTGTCAAGGCTGATGTTGTTTCCTAGTATACAACTGGGACAGTAAAAATTGATTTTTCAAGAAAGAAGGTGGTGTTTTTTGTTAGAAAACTCAAATTCAGCAAAAAGTTCAGAAACATGTCAGTCCTCGTGAAGACTGTCCCAAGGAATATTTCCCACATCCATCAATCTTTTTAAGAAAAGAGAGAGGAAAACACCTACCCTGCAGTATTTGGTAACTGGCGTTCACCGGCATGCAAAGTTCACGTCCCTGCTTTGCCTCGTTAGTATAAAGAACTAGAACGTTGTTCTCTGTTGAGGGATGCATGGCTACAGTCCCTGCCAGCCTCTTCTCTCCCATTGTTACTCATTCCAGAATGGATGTAGGTCTCTCTCTACTCTGGAGAAACTTTGTTTCTTCAGTTGTAGAATAAGAAAGTTTGTGAACACTGAAAAAGTAAATATTGATGGGAAAATAATTTCCTAGGTTGCACTATTTGTGGTCAAGTTTGGTTTACTGCCATGGTATGTCCCCGTCTCAGCTCAGAGCTTGCTCCCAGTAAGTGACTGATTAGCCATAGATTCTTTACAGAAGAAGTTTAGACTTTTGGATACAACAGGAAAATAATTATTTATCTCTGTTACTGCTTTCTGCAATTTTGTGATGTTCTATTAAATGCAAATTGCTCCTCATTACATTATTTTGGTGACTTGTTTTCGAATGTTCATCCACATGTTTATGTATTAAGAGATTGCTATGTATGATGGCAATTACTGTGTCAATAAGAATAATAATTCAGAAAAGCAAAGCCATTATTCGTTGAAGAAACATGTAGGAAAGGCTAAGTTATACCAGAAAAGTGTACTCACACACCAGTGAAAAAATATTCACTTTGGAGACTCTGCTTATGATGAAGTCTCTAAACATTAGTAACTACTTATTCACAACAAGAAAATTTTTTAGTTGAAGGAAAGAAATACTAAATACCTATGAATACAGCAATGCATATTATTAATGAACATAATAAAATATGTGAATTAATATACAAAGCAAAATAGCGTATGAGAAAAATCTATGCTAATAATATTTTGGAGGCGGAGGTGGAAGCCCCATTGCTTGAGTTGTTTAGGATGGGAGAAAATGCAGCATTTTAAGGAAATAGACTGTGCAGCAGGGTTTTGTGCCAGACCAGATGCTACACTGTACTTGCAAAATCTGACAGAAGTGGATACCGAATTTAGCAGATGAAGATGACAGTGTGAGTCAGCTGCTGAGTGCCTAGTATCACATAGGTAATCTGATCTTTTGAGATATCATCAATGAGTCCCAAAGGAACTGCCATCCAGAAGACCTTTTCTATTTTATTTAATCAGTGCTAATGAACAGACAGTGAAGAAAGACAAGCTTTCCCAGTGACTGTACCCATTTCTATTCTGAAATGCCCTTGAGGTGATTCTTTTAGTTCAATGACTGTGCAGAGAAGGCAGATTAACTTAAATGCATTTCTTTAAAATTATCTAAGGGCTTTATGTATCTAGTATAATTTGGAAATTACTTGGGGCCCTTATAAATCTTGGTTGCTTGACAAAGGGAGAAAGCCACAGTACCTGTGGAAGCAGATGTACTATGTTCTTGTTGCTATGTGGAAACAACACAAGAAAGAAAATACTCCATCAGGTTGTGTGGGTTTACAACACACATTTTCTCTTCTTTCATTTGATATTATATTTGATAATATTTCCTAGGGAAGACTGGTATCAAATATTAATTTTTCACAGGTTCTCAGGGAGTATAATGAATAGTATTAGATGGGGCTCGTATACTCAAATATATGCTTACTTTGTAATATAGTCAATTTGTATTAAGTTACTAATTTTCAAAACAATTTTGTTTCAGTTTGAACTGACATTTTCAGAGTCAAGCCAATTTAAATTTAGCAACTTGACTGCACTTCTTAATTCAAGTGCACGTTTGAAAAGATTGAAAAAGCTGTTACAATAGATTTACTCTAGCTCAACTATTTGAAAGCCAAGAGTAATGGAGAGTTGAAATCATTCCTCTCTCAACAAAGGCTGCCAAAATAATCTGAGGATTAAATCTAGTATTTTGGAGGTACACAAAACAGTTAGAACTGATACTTTTGCTGCCCATCTAATGCTTCAGTGAGACAACTGGGCTTCCAGGTTCTTCCAGGAAAATATAAATAAACTCTTTTCTTCCACAGGAAAACTGTGGGCAGTTTTGTTTTGGTTTATGGTTTTGTTTCTTTTCTGGGGGAAAGGGTTGGGTGTTCTTTAGGAGAAAGAGTGAAAAGCAGAATTAAAAATCCCAAATATTTCTCTTACCGCCTTAGTTTACTGGACTGTCCTGATTACATTCAGATGGGATTTTTGTGAAGGAATTTGCGAAGCATATTTGAAACTGTTGTGTTGAGGCATCAGCAGATGCCTACAGATTTCTAGATTTAAATATATATATATGTATGTTTTGTTAGAATACTAAAATCAGGGAAAGTATATCAGATTACATTTTGCAGGTTGTACTTTGTGCATGCCCTGATCTGATAGGCAGCATTCTCAGTCAGAGAATCTTAGAACCATTAAGGCTGGAAAGACCTCCAAGGTGACCGAGTCCAACCTTTCACTGATTACCACCTTGTCAACTAGCCCATGGCACTAAGCGCCACGTCCAGTCATTTCTTCAACACCTCCAGGTACAGGGACTCTGCCACCTCTCTGGACAATCCATTCCGATGCTTAACAACCTTTTCAGTGAAGAAATTCTTCCTGATGTCCAGCCTGAATCTTCTGTGGCATACCCTGAGGCTATGTCTTCTTGTCCTGTTACTGGTTTCCTGGTTAGAAAATGCTAAACCCCACCTGCTACAATCTTGTTTCAGGCAATTGTAGAAATTTATAAGGTCTCCTCTGAGCCTCCTTTTTTCCAGGCTAAACAACCCCACCTCCCTTATCCAGTTCTCAAAGGACTTACTCTCCAGACCCTTAACCAGCTTTGTTGCTCTTCTCTGGACATGTTCTAGCACCTCAATATTTTGTGGACATAGTACTGAAAGTGCAGCCTCACCAATGCTGAGTACAGAAGGACAATCACGTCCCTGGCCTATGATACACAGGGAATATCTCATCTTTAATAGACTTAATCTCTCCAAATATTGATAAAACAAACAAGGATACAAGAGAAAGAATATAATTTGATGTTGCAGATTCTCCTTGCAGAATGTCATTTCCCATGGACCTGCTCAAGGGCAGACTATAGCTATAAGAATGTTTACATAATTTCACACGTTGTAAACCCTACATATATTTTTTTTTTCTTTTTAATTATTTTTTTTTTGTGATTTAGAAAAATTAAACTGTTGTTTTCTCAAAGTTTATGCTTGATGATTTAAAAATTTCACTTCAACCCAAATAAAGGTGAGATATACTGATAAATGAGCTGTGAGTGACTTCATAGTGAATTATTCATCAATATACATGAAGAAAGACGTCCTTACTAGTTGTCAGGATTCTGGCTTTTGTATCAAGATCAAAGCAAACATAATTGAAATTATGCTAACAATGCTATAAAATATAGAAAACTGAAAGATGGAGAGCCCAGTCTCTTCAGGTTGTAGCAGAACAACTCTTGAAAAATAAGTGCTTTCACAGCTACCTAAAATCAAATGGAGGAACCTCTGTGGAACATTTTGGCAGACTGTTTATGGGAAATTCTCACTGGGAGAAATGCAGGAATTCTGTTTACATTCCTGTTAACTTTAATACAGTAAAGATTTGCATTATAAAAACATCTGCATGGTGGCAAAAAAAGCTCTGCAGTTTAATAGTGGCACAATTTCTTTTACTACACAGTTACATATTTTCTACACAGAATTAATTTAGAGAATTAATTTGGAGTTACTCTCTTCCGAAATACCTGTTTTTGTGGACTTCTAGCCTTCTACTTTGGAATCCAGAAGTATTAAAGAATTTACTTTTCAAATCTTTATGAGACACTGTTAGTGATTTTTCAGCAGATACCACCAGTGGCAGCAAAATATTTGAGTGTATATATATATATTTTGTGTGTGTAAATTGCAAGAAAGCTTATTAAATCTATGCAAGGAAACATGGAAACTTACTGAAAACACAGACCCCATAGAAACAAGTTTCTTCTCCCTCACTGAGGAAAAATTTGTCTCTTAGGCTGTGTCAATGTTGAGATGCAATGCAACATTGCATATAGTGCAATACATGCAATGCAACCCATAACATTTTATGGGTTAGGCTACATGCTCCAGTCAAGTTGTGAGTTTTTTTCCAAGAGGAATCTTGAACTATTTGCTCCTATTTCTTGATAAGTAGACCTGTGTCTCTAGGTTAAAAGAAACTGATGTTCTAAATGTTTCCTGAGGAAGGATTGGGAAATCAAGTGTTTATCAGTGTTGAAGAACATGTCATCTAGAATGTAACTTCTATGTATGAGTCTTGACTTCTGTGATTAATATTTTTTCTTCTTCATAGAATGTAAGACAAGAAACATATTGTCAAACTTGCTCTATGTTGGAAAAGGCTGAAGTGTTTCATGGTATCTTTCACTTTGATATTGTCACTGATTTAAGGTTAAGTGCCTCTGTGTGCCATTTGGGGACAGAAATCTCTCTACAAATCTATCAGAAGATGGAAATTCCTTTGGGAAATAAGTTAGGATTGGAGCAAAATTAATGAGTCAGAGACTTTGGTCTTTCAAGTCTCTGGACACTTAATCACTCCTTAGATGCACAACAGAGTACAGAATCGCACGTTTAGCCACAAATCTGAATAAATATAGACGGCGTGAGAACGTTCAGTTACTTTCTTCTCCAATTATGGCTGGGTTTGTTTAAATTAAAAACAGGGAGAATAAAAAATCTATTTCTAAATATTTAGGGGTTCTTACTTTATAGTAAGAAGTATATTTACTTATAATATTTAGGACTTCTTACTTAAAAAAAAATCAATAAAACAAAAATCAAACCCAAAACCCAAACCCCAACAAAAACCACAACCCCAACAATAAGCCTCCACATTTGGATTCAAGTTTCACCCATAAGAGTGGTTTAAGTAAACACTAAATATGTTGCTGGATTTTAGAACTTATGTCTCTGTCTGGAATTTTCTGTGTCATTCTTCTGTGATTTACTTCTGCTGTAATATAAGAACAGACAATGTTCTTTTGGTATTTAAAAAAGACAGAAATCTTATTTTGTTTGTACAGCAAAAAAGGAGCAAAAACGTGCAAACAAAAATGTCTGTCAGTTAGAAATTGACTTATATTATGTACAGTATGTACTTCCCTAAAATACTTTCCCTTATTATTCAATTCTGTGTCTTCTGTTGTCTGTAGCTTAGATATTTCTTGGTTCTAACAAGGTAGTATGAGCATATTTTTTGTCTTTTGCTTTACTCCTTTGCAGCTCTAACAGGATCCCTTGCAGACTGCTAGTGTAAATTGATGTCTTGCTTTACCCATTGGATTTAAGGCAGGTACCTGAAGCACTGAAGTTAATTTTGGTATTCTTAAAAGCACTGAAATAAGACACACAATTACTAGGTTTTTCTCCACGAAGAAATAGGCATTTCCAAAGGATGATTCATTCATCTGTGAGTCTGTCTTTTTATAAAGGTCTACATGGACCTACTGTGTGCTCGGTAATTACCTGAAGTTAAGCTGGCTAAACCGAGCCTTCATCATTATGCAAAGTAACCATGGATGGGCAGATTTTGAGATTTAGTTTGAAAAGGGAAATAGCAATGCAGTTTCTCCGCAGTGCCCAGCCAGCGTGCAGCAATCCCGAGGCCACGGCTGTGCATGAGGCCCTGCCTATGCATGGCTAAGCACTGAATGCTTGCTTGTTCACTGCTTGACACGGCTGCTCAGACTGCCAGGAAGTGTCATAATTCTCATGGATGCTTTGTGAGAGGTACAGCCTGAGCCACAAGGAAGTTCACTAAGACAACTCCATTTTAAGATGAGAAAAAAGGAAGAAGCATCAAGGAATTAACTTCAGTCCAATGAATTGTGAAGTATTGCTAAGCCAGTTAAAAGGCCAGCATCTGCACCAGAATTGTTTAATTTGCATGTGTGCATTCAATTAGTTTACTGCTACTGTGTTTTGTAAAATGCCTAAGAAAAAAATCTTGTTAAAATGGATAGGTGAAGAAGGAATTCAGGAAGACATCATCAGACGGTGGTTTGGGAAACAGTACAGAGATTTTGAGGGGAGGGGAGGGGAAATATTCAGCTCTATTATTAACAAAAGTCTGGTTTAGTTAATACCCTCAGTGTCTGGAAAAAATACTTAAAATATCATGTTTTGTTTCTAATTCTGAATTAAAAATGTGTATCTCTAAATTTCCCCAGTGTTAATGCACATCATAAATACACATGTGCATTACAGCACCACACTGAAACATGGAAAGATTGCTGTTGGAATATTAATAGTTATAAGGCTAGATTCATTATGGGAGAATGGTTCACTTAAAAAATTCTTATTCCCCAAGAGTGTAAATATTCTTTGGCTGTTTGGTGTATTACCTATGCTCCAGAAAGAAGGAGTAGATTAAATAGTGTAATTCACAAAAACTTAAATATATAGGGGATTTTATTTGCTTAGTAGTTGATTTTCCACTTGGCATTTTCTACTGAGTAGTTCAAGTGCATGGATTTGCTTGGGGAAAGGAGAGAGAGGAATAAAACACCCAGACTCATATTCAGATTAGGGTTGCAATGAACACTGAGATATGTGTCGTGCCCTACGTTTGCGAGAATATTCTCTTTCTCGTTGGATTCATGGGTGAACATATTCTGGAAATTGGGATTCAAGGTCAACCTCTTCCCACAAAATAGAAATAAGACAGTTCTGTACATTTTTTATAATGTTCCACTGATTAAGAGAAGATTCAACGTATGAGAAACTCTTGTCTAGATCTTTTTACTTTTTGATGAAACTTTAATGTATGTTTCCTAAAAGATTGCATCAAATACAAGGTAATAGTTATATTCTTAATAAAGACTTTCTCCATGTCTTTTCTTTTTTCTCTGTAATGCTTGTATGATCAACTGAAATATTTTTTGGATGAAAAAGGAAAGAAATATAAGTCAGTCTCTTATTTCATAAACTGAAAAAGCTGAAGATCCACAAAGACGGGACACATAGTTTACAATTATTTTCTCTTTTTCTCCTGAAAATACATTCATAGAGATAGTTAGAAATGCAGAAGAACTGGAAAGATGACAAAACATACAAACAGTCCATTCCCATCTCCCAGGACTAGATTTCTGAAGTCAGTTGTTTTTGTATAGAATGCATAAACACTCCTGGAGGCTGCAACAAAAATATTAAACATTCTGAAAAGACCAGCAAATTCTGTCAAGCCATTTATCCTGCCTACGATGATAGCTATCTGAAACCAGAATTTCATCTTCCCGTTCTGGGCCATGACTACCTTCTTCTCTCCCTTTTGGGCCTTTCATTATTCCTTCAGGCCTAGTCACACAGCAATGTCATTTATAGCAGGCCTCAGCCCTGTTTTATCCACCAAAAAAGTGATAAAAGTCTTTGTGGAAATGACTTTATTCATTGCTTTTACTGAATGTGGTAGATACTTATAAATCTGTTGGAAGAAAAGCTGAGCAAGAGGCCTCAAATACCATATGGTCTCTGATCTGCATTCACATTTTTTCTGTGGTGGTGAATTAATGTGGTGCAATGGCCAGGCTTCTGAATATCTTGTGGGACCCCATTTGGCAATGCCAGGAATTATATTTGCAACTGAGTGTTCTGATTGGTTTGGCATCAGCAGTAGCATTGGGGCTTCCTAGACAGTTCCTGTTCCATTGCTGGCATTCCAGGACAGGCTTTGAGCACAGACTTTCATGATGTCAGAGTGTAAGGATGGGGCTGAATCAGCAGAAGATATTCTTTGGCCTCCTACTTCTGCACTAGTTTGGGGAGCTACAGTGTCCAAAAGAGAGGTGCTGATGTTAGGTGGGTGCTGTCAGAATTGGGCAAACAAAGGCATTTCTAAGTCCTGTCTTCAGCACCAAAGGAAGGAGTTTAGCATCTCTTCATGAGACCTACTTTGGATATCACTTTTTATTCTTTTATAGGTGATAGAATTATTCTCAGCTGAAGATCTGTATTATTTGGTTTGGACCACCGCATGCTTTCATAATAAATGCTCACATAAGCATCATACCTCACACTATAGCTCATGGAAAAATATGGACCCTGGAATTAATTACTCACTATTAAATTACTGCAGTAATAATTACACTAACTGTGAGTGTAATTGAGTGAAAGTGACAGCTGTACTTCCCTAGCTACTGTATTATTTTGGGTTGAACTTGATCAGTAAAGCAGATCCTAATGCAAGAACGGTGCATTTACAGGTTGCTCCCACATGCCTTGAGGGCTACCAGTCAAGCAAACAGAATATTGAGGTTTGTAACACTAGCAATAGAACAAGTTTTAAGTGGGATGGAAATGATGGCATGAGAACAGCTTCCAGAAGGGTTTATTTTTTGGTTGGAGTGCAGAGGGAAAAACAGGGTTGAAACAGGAGGGGATGCTGGCTTTTCTTTCTAAGTGGGCAACACTTCAGTTAAAAAATTTACTCTGAGAGTTTCTCATTCTGACCTCAGCCTAGCTGTCATCACTGAACTTTTCCTGATCTTGTTTTCCTAACTCTACCAAACATCATATCTTCCATCACTGCTTCAGAATGGTAATCTATATTGGAAAACTATAGATTAGTCTTCTGAAATAGAATCACTTCAGGTAGGTAAAGCCTTTCAGGTGTTCCTACTAGTTAGAAAAAAAACCTGTTTTATAACTGGGTCCTATAATAAATTCTTATTACCATGTAGCAATTCACCTTTCCCTGTCTCTTTCTCCATATGATGTTCAGTTCTTTTTTATATGCTCATAGACAACATAGATTTTTATTGCTCATTATATCTAGTTCTTGGCTTTTGGGTTTTTTTTTTTCTTTTGTTTGTTTGTTTTTGTTGTTGGTTGTTTGTTTGCTTGCTTGCTTGTTTCTCTATTTAGTGTGAAGTCTTTTGATATATGGATCTGCATTACAAATATCTAAAAAAATAAATTTTGAAATTTTTGTGTGAGGCCAACAGTATGTAGCTCACCAAGTTTCAACAAATATAGAATTTAAGCACAGTAAAAAAGTCAACATGGAACAATGAAGTATATTAGATTGAAAAACTTTAAAAAATATCTAATGTAATGGCAAGATTATTTTTATGACTGACTTGTTTGAAAACTGTAACATACATATTTTTGTAGCCAAGAAGCATTCAGGAAAATTTAAAATCAAATTTACAATGCAGTTGCATTACATGTCAAAAAAAAAACCACATCAGAAGATGTGAATTTCTGCCTTCTTTCTGCCTTTTCTTTATCCTCTGTATTCATTTTTTTAATATCTGAAGATAATCAAGTTTGGCACTCAGTGTGTACTGAATTTTATTTGAAATGCAACAGGAAGATATTTACTAGTTGCTGCAATACTAAATACCAGAATATCTGAGTTTTATACTAGATAGTATTGTGATGAAAAATAGAGAGCATGATCTTACACAGCAACTACTGGATAGTGAAACAGTAAATTAATTTGTTTAGATACCCATTTATGCATGCATGTACTAATTCTATTAGTGTGAATGATAGTCTCTTCTGTAGTTTCACTGAGCTTACTCCTGACTTTTATACAGAGAAGAGCAACTGTCAGAAGTACAATGTCTGAACCCTAGGGGATTTTTGGGGGTTTTTTTGTAAATACAGAGCTTTTGATCATGTCATATTTTATCATTATGAACACCTATGGAGGTCTCACGAAAAAGTCATATGTTTTGTCTTCAACTAATTCAGAATACGATTAATTATTTTATTTGCCTTTTCATCCATTCCTCTCCATTCTTATGTACTTGCTGACAGCTGTACTTAGTGGTGTGACTCACAACCTTCCCTGGAGCAGAGCCCTTTGAGCATGTGCATTATTTTGTTGCTCAGCTGGATGGAATCTATTGCCCTAGGTTAGGCCATCATGTAGGCAGCCACTTAAAGGAGACTGTTTGCCTTTTACACAGAATGTATATCAAACCCCTAAATTTGTGCTGGCAGCATTGTCCATACAACTCAAATTCTGGAGTTAAAGAAGGTGTGAAGGTCAGGATGCTCTCCTGCTTACTAATTATTAGCTACAGAAATAGATTTAAAATGCTTCAGATTCACATTCTGTTACTGTATTCATCTAAATAAAATGTTGCGGTTTTGACAGCAAGTGTTATAAATTAATCAATGGAAATACAGACTCTTATATTGTTGAAAGTTTGGAGATTTCTTTTGGCAATTGTTATCCTGGACTGAGTATTATTTACATAAGAGAGTATATTCTAGGTGAGTTCTTCTCTATGTTAATCTAAGAAATACAGTCCCAGTGCATGTAAACCCTGTCACTGTTAGAAGGACGCATAATCTGTTCATATGCTGCACTAATGGATTTGTGCTTCTGGCAAGTCACAGTTTACTCAGTGCAAATGGTCTTTAATTAATATTCCAGAATGGAGCAAAGTTTTGCTATATTCTTATACTGATGCACTTTTATTTTGTTCAACCGGCTTTTCAGTTCAAATGAGATAAAAATTTACTCATTTGTCTAATACCTCCCTTCACCACAAGGGTAACCAAACTGCTGAAATCGAGACCATGTTTTCTACTGCAATTTATTAACAAAGAAATAGGAATCTATCTAAAATGAATAGCTGTATCTAAAATGAATAATCCTATTTTTATGCTTATATCTTTTTTTTTTCAGAGGCAGTAAAGCAGGCTAACAAGCAATGATTCTCTCTTCCTGTGATATTAAAGCTTAATTATCTTGTTGCTTCTTAGTAATGCCATGATTAACATTTTGAACAAGCCATCATTAAATCTGTTTCAGTTTCTACGTGGTAATCTGCAGGAAGAGAGTTAGTAAAGTTTCAAGAACAAGTTAAAACCTGATTATTTGTCAACATCAGTATTTTGTGAAGTCTTACTGGAATGTTAGGGAGATGTCAGAGATGATGTATTCATTCTGTAGTGCCTGCTCATTGCCACAACTGGTAAACAATATTATCCTTTGTGTCAGTACTTTTTAAAAGATGTTCTTCAGTGGAGAATGGTAGATAATCTGAAATTCCTGTGTCTTTGTATCATAAAGAAGCACAACTCAATAGTCCTTAAGAAACCAAAGATTACAAACTATATGGACTTTGCTAGAAAATGTATGCTTTAACAGTTGTACTAAAAAAAGAAAAAATAGAAAATATCCAAAAAGGTTTTGTGGAGTACTCTATTGACTTATAGCAAAACAATATTTAAAAATGGATAAATGCCATAAAAATGTATTTTCAGCTTTCTGTGACTCTGGCAGATGAGCACAAATTAATTTATGCCATAAGCATGCAAGCTTCTGAACCCTTCACTGAATTTCACCAAGGGCAAATAACTGCTATGAAAGTATTTTCATGCCTTTGTGGCTGTGCAACTAAATAGAACCCTTTAACAATATTAGCCAATGCAAATCAAAATTGTCAATATTCTGTAAGTAGAAGAAAAAGGTATTATTGGTCTCTGTATTTGAGTGAATCCATTTGTGATGCGGTGTTGCAAAGGCATTTGATTTTCTGACTCAAACTTCTGTTTCTTTCAGTAAATCAATGACTTCACGTATACAATAATCAAAAATTTAAGAATGATCAATTTCATTTCATATGCAAGGCTATTTACTTTGGCTTTAGATTTCTTTATCAACAGAATGATAAAGTTTGTGAAGACTTTAGTTTTCCTTAGCAGTCAATGTTTCTTCTTGATCCTGCAGTGCCTGCTGAAGCAAAACAAACACCCATTCTCAGTAAAATAATGGCTACAGAGCCCTCTGTCCTTGCTAATACATTTTTTTTTCTATTTGAGTAGGACTGGGTGTTTAATATAAAGCCTCTGAATCTAAGACTAAGAAATCTTGAATTCTTATCATAAATCTTCCACTGACTGTGATAGGACTTAGAACAATCAATTTGATCTTTGTTCCCATCTATCTTTGTATTCTTTCTCTGTTTTGTGTACAAAGGTAATTTAAGCCAATGGCTTGTCTCCTCACAGGTATGCAAAAAAAAAATTGGAAATGTGGTCTCAGTTAAGAACTCTGGAGGATATTATCATACGAAGAAATGATAAACCAAATCTACAAGAGGCTTGATAAATTACAAGCATATACTGTGTGTGTGTGTGTGTGAAATAATTTAGACTTGAAGTCCTCTTGGAGAAGTCTTCATCAGAACAAGCAATTTTTGCTTGTGAGCTCCTTGTCTTTAATTTCCAGCCAGTCTTCTTTTCTTCTTCTTCTCCTTTTTTTCTTTCCCCCCCC
>VXBR01008250.1:278775-306841 GCA_013400215.1 Cisticola juncidis
TTTTTTAATTTGTTTTTCTGCTTAAGAAATATGGAGGGTTTATCCACTCATTTCCACTTGCAGTTACACAAAGATTGAGGAAAAGTTGCTTAATACACTTAACTATCCTTCCTGCAGCACATATCCTTTAAGACCTGTGTTTACTGACAACACAGCAAGCAAATGCTGTGAAGGTTAAGCACAGTAGTTAAACAAAAAGTAATCCTCCTACATGTTCTTCCAAGGGCATTGCCAGCAGATTATTAAGACAGGAGGATGGGAGTCTGACATTAAATGTTCTCTGGCTCAGTCTAAGTGAAAGATATGCATTTTTTTTCCTCTCTTCCCAAATATGCCTGTGGTTTTAAATGGAACTTTGCATATGATAAATATTTGTCTCTAACAAACAATTCTCATGGTTTGTTATTTCTATGGAACCAACTATTGATTGAATTCTGTCTTAAGGCATAGTATATTTACTTCTTATGCTAATCAGAGGGAGAAAAAATATCATTCTTTTATATAAATTCATGATCATGAAAGACAGATCATAGGATTAATTAGCCAGATAACCCATGCAACTTTCATTCACCAAATTCTTTAGCAGAATAAGACATTCTTCTATAATAATATCATGATATGAAAGTTCAGTTACAGAATCTCAATGTAATGCAATTGGAGAGAGCACATTTTGAGGAAAATGAACAACTTACATTTGTAGTTTGGCCTTAGCTAGTTAAAATACATGGGTCAAAATTGCTTTTGTAAAAAGTAAGGACTCTATGCAAAAGACAAGAAGATTTTTTAAGGAAGTAATGTATGTTGTTATCCATTTCATTACTAGTATTTGTGGTGAATATTTACACCAAGATACTTCCTGTTTTGAAGGCACTATTTCTGTAATGTGCTCAAGTTAAAATGACTTATTAGCATACTTAGTCCTTATTAGTATACCTCTGCTAAGGAGTGCACTTCAAAACAATGGGACCTTCAGCTAAAGTTACTCTTAATAGCCATCAGAGACCGAATATATTGTCTGTTTCTAGGAAATTAGTAAACAGGCTTTTGTTAACCAAGGAAGAGGAAATTATTTCAGCAACTAGGGAAATTGTACCATTCTGCCACTGAATCCCAAAGGAATGAATCTACACGCATTAGTAAAATTCTGTAGCAATATATGAAAACTGATTAACAGAGAGGAAGGTAAAAGTTATTCTGTTTCCAATTTTTTTTTCTTACAAATGATTATTTATGAAGGCTTGCATTGATGCCTTTTGAATCTCTTTTTCTAGCACTAATTGTTTGATCTTTAGTTACAGCCTAAGTCTGCTTAGTGCTTACATATTAAACTTAGGTTAAATCAATCCTTTAAGAAAAGTATAACATTCAAATGTTTGTGTAATTTAAAAATAATATTAAACTATTATTTTTTAGAGAAAAGAGTCTTGGTATTAACCTTGTGATGTATCTCTGTGTAAGTGGGAATTCAGATACTATGTAGTGGTAAGAAAGCATATTGACAGTCACAGCTATTAGAATGAATTAACTCTGATTATATCTAATATTCCTGAGTCTCATTTTGGCATAGATGTTCACCTTTCTTTAAGCAAAACCTATGCTAGTGAACTGTGAGAGGGCAAGATATATAAAATAAAATCATCATCATATATTTAAAAAAAAATCTTGCTCTTGATTCAAGTAACTACAAGAGTGCAATTCAATAAACCTTTCCTCACTGGCAGTTCTATTATATTTAACAGGGTTTTCAGCTAGGTGACACCTTTTTCTGTAATACTATTTTGTATCATCACCATATCATCTCATGCAAGAGTGGGTAATGGAAATTAATATTGTAGTGATACCAGTGACACTAATTGGACTAGCTTACTTCACTGTTATTGAGGAAAGAGCATTGTCATAAATGCATTTAGAAGGCTTGCAGGAGAAACAAATACAATGCATCATGAATGTATTTGTCTAAGGTACTAATAATTTCCTTGGTTTTGCAGAATGTTATTAAGATACCTTAGTATATGGTGCATAAAATTACATTTGTTATAGAATTGATGAGAAATGAAAAAAAGACAAAAACCAAAAGGGTAATGAGAAAGGCAAAAAGTGGACGTATAGGAAGATGATTGTGTGATCACGAGGAAAAAATCAACATCATCTTGAGTGACATACCCTTAAAAGTAACTTTCCTCATTGTAATTGCTGTCTTGAAAATGCTGGCCAATTTACAGAAGATTTACCTTTTGTCTTTACTATTTATCATATCAAGAATAAAATAATCTTCCCTGGATATACCTAAAGCTACGACCCAATAAGATACTAGACAGACCATTTTATTTGTTACAGATTTTATTGTCAACTAAACCATGGCTGCAGACAATTCAGCTGATTTATAGTTTGTGCAAAGTAAACATGTCTTCAGCCACTGATATCCATATGGTCATTTGAATGGGCTTCTGGGACTTGAAATGGCACTTAAGATAATATATTTCTTTTAAATATAAATGTACCTATTGTATAGTCAACTTCAGTCTCAAACTACTAATAGGATATTTTACTTGTTCATACACTTTTCAGAAAAAAAGCTATTATGCATTTGCTACAAGACAGGTGTTGGGAATACTTCTATGTGTAATGGCATATAATATTATTTTTTCATAAGGTGTGAGTGAAATAGCTCCAGGCATTTTTACCCAGAGGTTTGTTTGTTTGTTTGTTTGTTTGTTTTTTCTCAAAGTACAATAGCTATTTCATTCCTCACTGAGATTATGGCAATATTAATGGGAGTGAGATATCCCCCACTTTGCAACCTCTAAATTTGTGTTGGGATTTTTAATTTGGTGCCTTTCAGCAAATATTTGGATGAAAAGCTAAGGCTGGATGAATCCCAGTGGCTCAGAAGAGCAAAATTATGCCTATTTCCATGTTACACAATTTGTTGTTACTGTTGTTGTTGTTGTTAGTTTCTGAGTCCCTTGATTTTTTTTTTTTTAATGACTTTGTGATTCTTCCAGCCTTTTCCTCTAGTAACTGAGCTTTGAGAAAGCTAGTATTTTATTTTGTTCTGAGTTTATGCTTGAACTAAGGATGAGAGATTGTTCATATATCCACTCCATTGCACAGCCTCTAGGAAACTTGCATAAAAGTAAAGTTACTGGAACTTGGAGTAAATCAAAAATCAGAAAACCAGATTAACCTCCTGTGACTGCTAAGCCTCAGGGAACCAGGTCACAAAGAGGCAGAGCCGTTATAATTGAAGTAATTCTGTTACATACTATAAACATAGACCAGTGGGTCTGTAAAAATGGTTGTCCATTCGAAATACTCCCTGTACTGCAACTGTGAGGAGGTTAGACATAGAGTTTCCTTTTGACATGACTGCATATATACAGCATGATTGGAGTTCATCCAATTGAGCACAAAAGATGATTTGTAGTTCACTGTTCATGCATTTTGGAGTTCTTTATGTGTGAAAGAGAAGCTGCCACTTTCTAAATGTTAAGCATGCAAGCAGGGGCTAAGTGCACTGGTACTCTGTGCATTTTGGGAAGCAGTAGCTGGAAACATCTGCCCTGTTTCTCTTGGAATGAGAATGCTATGAGCCAGTCTTGCACTGCCAGTGCTGTGACTCTCACGCTGTATAGAGCTAAAAGACCAAGTGATGGCAGGAAGGATGATAGACACAAAAACACATCATGTGTATCATCTTTTGAACTTACTGATTTCCTGTCAATGAACTAACACCTTATGGATTTAGAACTGCTCTAAAAAATAGTTCATATGCTTATCAGAGTTGAGAAAGTGACAAAGAAAAATAATTCCCTGCTGTTTTGTTGATTTGCTTCCCAATCCCTTGCTTTAAGATTTCATGGGTTCAGCTTGGAAATAGGGCTTTGTTAGAGATTTCAAACAAATCAACAGACACTAAAGGAATGAAAACTATTGCTATCAATAAAATATATTATTTTTAAAGAAATAATTCCCTACCACTTTAGTTTTAATACCAGTTAGTTTTAACATTATTTATGCTCAATTATTCTGCAGAATATATACACGTAACCCTCTGACCTATAAAGCATTTTGTATTGGATGATTGGTTATTACTTGCTCCAAATATGCTTGAGTGTTACATGAATATTGCAAGTACTTCATATCACCATGTGCTCAGCATCTAGGGTGGGGCACACTCACTTCTAGTTAGTCTTCAGATTGTTTTCCTACTGAGCCATTATATATACATAAAATTTGGTATAACTGTTAAGGTATATATAAAAACCTTATAGATGCTTCAGATAAAGCCTTAGAAAAACACATTTAAGAATAGCATGACATTATCTGTATTTACAGAGTGAGATTTTCTTTTCAGGAGTGAATGATTAGGTGTGAACAAAATATTTTGAAGTCTGCCTAAAGTACTGACCCTAAGGAGGACCTTCTCAAGATTGTAAAGCTTTACTTGAATGTGGGTATTTTTACCCTGCAAAGTGAAAGGTGAATGCACCGTATCATTTTCTTTTTGCAACATTTAGGTAAGTAGTAGATCAGGCTCTTCTTACCACACACAAAAAAAAGTTTTCTCCTCTCCTGAAATTAGCATTGAGTGAAAGTCATACAATCTATTTTAGACAGCTGTCTCAAAATTGAATTGTCCTTGGACACCTCTGGATATGGAGTGTCTGAGGCAGTAGTTTATAGTAGATATACAGCTTTTAGGTGGATAAAGCTAAGGGAGATGAACCTCTTTCTTGGTTTTCTCACACAAAAAGTCACAGCTACTGTGGTTTGGAAAAAAAAAAAAAGAGGAAATCAACTTGTCTCTTCTTTATGATACGCTGATAGTTCTAAAGCATCAAATTCGACATTTTTAAGTGATGAGTGGTAAATCAAGCTGAAGTTATTCAGTCACATCTTGAGTTTTCCCTTCTCTTTCCTTCCCTTTGCTTCCCTCCCATCTTGGAGAAAAGGGTGATGTGCTTTTCAAGCCTGCTTGATAATTTCCCTATCAAAAAAAATCCAACACAAAATCAAAACTAACCAAACAAAAAGCATTGACCAGAAGCTGCCTCTGCAGTAAACTCAGCTGTGTCCACCTATCAGACTTGCCTATCAGAAAAGGTGCCTTATATGCAGGTCCATTTTTGACTTCCAGTGGTCTCCAAGTGTGAAACGGATGCTAAATTACACAGAATAAGTAAAATAGCCTCTCTCTGGAGTAACCTCTGGGTCTCTACAACAGACAGATTTGGGGAAAATGTAGGTTTTTTTGGCAAAACCTATCTGTACCTAGACATTAACCACACATCTTTGCTCTTCCTAATAAGATTTCCTGTGCCCTTCTATGCACAATTTGCTTGTTGTGTCTTTGCCTGAATTCCCCACCTTTTGAAATTCTTCACTATGAAAAGATGTTTCCAGGCTTAAAATATTTAAAGGTCTAAAGCTATCTGGGTCTGTGGTTGTAGGAGAAGGGAATACAGGTGACCTTGCCCTGATAAGTAACAGCTGTGTTAATTACCCAATACAACCTCACCCCTGATGAGTGACAGCTATAGCCAATAAAGATAAGCATGATAAAAGGGAGTGGGTTAGCCAATAGAGGGAGAAATCATGAAGGAGGAGGAGCCTGGGGGCTCCTGGGAGAGAGAATCGCTGCTGTGAGGTCAGTCTGGGTCTGCAGTTGGAGGCTGTTGTTGGAACCTGCAGTCACAGTCTAGCTGGTAAAAGCTGCAGTCAGAGTTTAGCAGCAAATAACCAGCAGTGAGAGGCTGCAAGGGAAACAACCTACAACAGGAGCTTGCTGCAGCCAGAGCCAGTGAATAGTTGGCTGAGCTGTAAAGAGGAATAAACCAGGACCCTTTCCATGCTGCGATAAACAAGAAGTCTGTGTCTCAGCTCTAACAAGAGGGCTATGCCTTTGTTCATATTTGTGAGCTACTGGCTTTAGGAAAGACTGAAGTGATAAACTATGCACAAGTACTTTTGCACTGTACTTGTCTGCTGGGCCTAGGAATGTTTGTTCCTACGAGCTTACATTTAGAACATAAAGAGCCAGCCTTCACTAGGTCTAAAAAAGAAAAATTATATTCAGAGTTATCATATATAAGTGAAATATAATATGATATACATTATATACACTATATTGCTAAGAGCAAGAATCAAAATCGAAGCATTTTGCAGAAGCAGTTCTTGAAAGAAAGGGAAAGAAACAGAGAGAAGGAAAGAGATCAGGAAACAAGTTCTACTTGGCTAGTGTAATTTTCTTCATAACAGTTCATATGGTGCTGTGGTTTAAATTCATACCCGAAACAATACTCAAATAATACTGATAAGACACTTAAGTGCTGGCAACAAGGCCTCTGATTCTCACTGTCACCCACAACTTGTGCAATGCATTGGGAGCTGATGCAATCCTGCAGACGGCCTGAACCAACCAGAGATACTCCATAACATGTAATGTCATGATCAGCAATAAAAGGTAAAAGAGGAGTTGTTAAGAACCTTAGACGCCTTTTTTTCTTTTTTTTCTTTTTTAAGAATTTACAGCAATGTGATGAATGGTTGTCTTTTCATCACTTCTTTTGTTCTGTTTTCATCTCTCTTTTTCACTCTTCCTTCAGTTTTTTGTTCTTTTGTTTATTTGTTTTTGATGTAGACACCTAAATTTTCATGCTCTTATTCTTCCCTTCGTCTTTTCCCACTGAGAAATGGGAGGAAAGTGATTGAGCATCTGTGTGGTACTTAATTGCCCACTGGGATTTACCAAAAGGAGAGAGCAGTGGTAATGATAAAAAAAAAAATCATACTGATTTCTGATGCCCTTTATGTTAGGGTATTCGGATTTTTTTCATTTGTATCATATTAATTAAAATGTGAATGACAAAAATTAAAAAGGGCAATGAGTTACTGTGAATCTGGTTGTTAGCAGATACTTCAAGACTGCAATTTCAGGGAAGGAAGGTCTTAGCATATATTTGTACTCAGAGTTATACAGACCTATATTAATCTTGAAACAGTAACTGTTCCATTGTGTAAAGGATTGAATTATGAAACTCCTTTTCCAAGCCTTACTATTCTGTGGTTCTTTTGCATACTTAGTAGCACCACAAAGCAGTTACTTTTGAAATTACTGAGCTCCATGGCTATCCCTATGGTTGTTAGAAAAGCAGATCATATTCCTATTCAAATGCCTGATGTCCCTTTTTATGTGTACACTAAACTCAGGAGGTTTCATGGAGAGGAACAGATGCTTGTGCAGCTTATCCCTAATATATGAACACACATTTCTTCCTGAACTGCATTAAAGAGATTGTCTTCATGGTTTAATTTCCTCATATTAGGCTCCTGTCCTCTGACAGGAAGCTGGATAGATGACAGAAACTGAAAATAGTCCTCTGTGGTAGACTAAACAAGTGTCACCTTCAGTGGCAGCCTGCAAGACAAGATTTTTGAGTATTTTTCTATAAGCAGTTACCTTACTGTACTTCTAGATTAAATCTGTTGGCTTATTTGCAGTGGACAACTACTTTAAAACAAAATCACACAAGAACCAATGCCTTCTAATACACTGCTGACCCCAAAAAGAGCTCTCGATGTATCTCTCTGCTACTTCTCAAATAACTACCTTTTCTTCAAAACCCTGCTTCCAGACATTGATTTCCCTTTGGCTCCATACTCCACTGTTTCCTTTTGTCTTGACTGAGTCTCTTTAAGTGACTTCTTTGAAGTGCCCTTATCTTAACTAAATATGAATTTGTTGGCGTTGCTGAGAGCCAGCATATATAATACATATTTTTATTTTTATTTAAGATTTTTAAACTGTCTGCACAACTCTTTCTGTGTAACCTGTGGCAGACCTGACTAGGATTTCATCTTGCACTTCTGCTTCTGCCAGATGTAGTAAACTGTGAAAATCTTCATGGCATTCTCTGTCTTCAGAAGCAAGAGAGTGGTTAACCAGAGCAAGATATTTTCACAGGAAACTGAACCGTACAGACTGGAAAGAGCCACTGGAGATCTGATCTTGCATTTTAAATGTCTCATTATCTGTGTGAAGTCCCCACAATCCTTCTGGGTAATGTCTTCCAGTGTTTTCCCATTATCATGGTAAAAAAATCTCCATGCCCACTGGAGAATTTTCCATTCTCCAGTTTATGTCCGTTGTCTCCAGTCACTGTGTACCTCAAAGGACAGCCTTGACTGCCTCCATTTTCTCTGTGCCATCCCACAAGGTATGTGAGGTCTTCCCTAAGCCTTCTTGTCGCCTTGGTTTTTTTGAGTTTTTCTAAAGCCTTCTACTTTGTTCATAAGATGAAGTCAGTTTCTTAGTTTCTGCACAATATTAGGAGTCAGTTTTTCAGTTTCTCATGCCTTGGAACATAAACAAACCTTCTTTTTTCTGTTCACTGTCTTTTGTTTACATATTTTGTAGCCTGAAAATAATGTTGGTTGACAGCTGTTCTGGCCAGTAGGGTGAAGGGGTAGTAACCCCAGCAGCCAAACCACAACCAGACAAATGTATAAAAATTAAAGAAATAAACAGGCTTGCCCTCTTTTAGAAGAGCAGCTCTTGCACTGCAGAGCTCTTGTCTCTGTGTTGTCACACTCTCTCCTCTTAAGCCTGGAAAGACCTCACAGCCTCTCCCTGCACACCATGTGTTCCATTCCCCTCATCTTACCCAGCTTTGCTGAGCCCACTCAGTGTATGTGTCATTTGTGTGCTGGGGATCCCAAAACTGGATACAGGACTTCAAATGTAGTCTCACAAGTACAGAGATGGATTGCTTTCCTGGACCTGGTGAGTGTACTTCTGCTAATGCATCCAGGTTATCAATTTTTTTCTGTGTTTAAAGAGTGCACATAATTCATGGCCAGGTTTTTTTTTTTCACCAGAACTTTCAGGCATTTTTCTGTCAAGCTGCTTTCTCTCCAGCCAGGACCCAGCCTATGGCATTGCATGGGGTTATTTGCTCCCAGATGCAGGATTTTACACGTTGCTGAACTTCGTGATGTTGCTGTCAGCCTGTTCCTCACACCTGTCCAGGTTCCTCCAAATAACAGTCCTGCCCTGAAGCATATCATCTGTTCCTCCCAATTTTGTATCATCTGCAAATATGTTGAAAGTGTCCTCTCTTATCCCCCAAGTTTTTAAGAGTAACTGGAAAACATTTTCCCCAGTAAGTATTAAAAGTTGGCTTTTTGACTACCAATCACTGCTCTTTGAGATCAACAACCGTTCAGCCTATTTTTCTCCCACTTAATTGTGCACTTATCCAGTTCACAGCTCATGAATTTGACTGTAAGTGTACAGTGTGAGACTGCCAGAGATGCCTTGCTAAAGTCAAAGTATGTCACATCCACCATTCTCTTTCCACACATACAGCCGGTTCTCTCATTGTAGGAGACAGGTTGGTCAGGCACAACTTGCCCATAAAGGGGCAAGTGGTACATCTGAGGCTGCTCTCTTGAAGGATAAATTGTGAGAAGGAATGTTCTTCTCCAAAAAGAGCACAGAGGTGGAAGAGGCCTTTGGTTCCTAACATTTTCTGTGGAAGTATAGAGGGATCACTTGTCAAGTCTCAGTCCATGATATATATGAGACAGGGCATGATAGAGGCTAATATTAATTAAAGTCTTCTGTCCCCACTCAAAGATTTTCAGTAGTGATTAACCATCATGATGAAAGATTAGTGCTCCTACTCTAAATCACATGATGCAGATTCCCTCTCCCCCTGTTTCCAGTTAGTCATCTTGTGAGACTCCTCTCACCTAGCTTCACCTTGTTACCTAGATTAGCTCTTTAGTTACTGAAAAGAAGTGGGCTTTTCTAGGATATGAGCCAACTGATTTATTACAAACAGCTACCTGGTAATAAAAAGAGATCGTGTTCTAAAAATAATAGTTCTTTTTGCTGTGTATAAAGAATTCTATCTTAGTTGTAGATTTAGTCAGATAAATCTCACATGGAAATATTTCAAATTTCCCCAGGATATTTCTGTTACAATCCAGTTGTTGTTAAGTGGATAGGAGGAAAGTATAAATCTGGATTTACCTTACATCTAAAGTATTCCTATTTAGAGGTCCTTGAAGATTTTTGCATATCTTTTGATCCATTATATCTCACACTAATAAATATATGACTGTGTTTCCTTCTGGTGCTATTATTTGTGTTCTATTTGCAATGTCTGAACAATCTGTTTCCTTTTGCTGCCGCTAGAATGAGTTGTTTAGGTATTTTGGAAACATGTCAGTATTTTAAGGGATTCAATCTTGCCTGAGTCAAAAATAATGGAGTTTTACTATTGCCTTCAATACATGCAGGATCAGGTCTTCAGTCTTTTCACTCTAATGTGATTCTAATTACGTTACACTTTTGTCCTTCTTCTGTGCTTTCCCTTGCAACATTAAACTTAATTTGTTAATTACCTAGCATTTGCAAATTACGAGGCAAATCTGGAACTCATTTCCTTTGCTGCTTGCTCTGTGTCCTCCCTCTTAAACAAATGGAGTGATAAGCATATGACTATTTTTTGCTAAGCTTGATGTCTTTTATTAAAGTCTACTACACAGCGGTCTCCCCTTACAGTCTTGTCAGTTTACCTTATACAAATTACTCTACTTTAGGTTTGCCCTGATTCAAAGAAGACACTTAGGGTTTCAACTACCTGCATTTGTGTTAGGAATAATAATGAATTTAATGAGACTGCTCATGATGAAAGTTTGTCTGTAATTACTATTTGGTAGTCAGGGGCTGGTTTCAGAATATTTTATAACAAGGATAAAGTAATTTAAGAAATTCTGTAAATACTGAAAAAGCTGTTTACCTAATGCAAGAGTAGCATGTTCAAAAGAAGTAAGTTTTTAATAATGAAAGGGATTTAAATATAGAATTCCATCCTTTACATGTATTTCTTGAAATACTGCTGAGCACCATATCTCTGCTGGGGTAATCACTTACGTCAATCTGAGATTAGCTACAAAGAATATATCCTGAAAGATTATTCAAAGACTTATATTGAAAAGGCCATTCAAACAAACTGCTTTTTGTAAGAAATCAAAATCTCAAATGAAAAAGGTTTTCTCCACTTCAGTTGTATTCATAGAGTTCTTGATACCGTCAAGAAGAATGTCAATTGTAATGCAGATATCTGTCTAACAGGAGTGTACTGAGATCAATTTTCATAAGCAATTGAATAGCCATCAGTCAGCAGTGGTGTTTTGTTTGGACATTCTTAATGAATTGAATCATACAAACAAGCGATCTGTCAGAAGTTAAAAATTTGTAGTCCTCTTACCCATCTTTATACCCTTTAGTACTCCTAAATGTTTGATTTCAATTTTCTACTATTTTTTTTTCTCATTATTTTATAGAATTCCTTTTTAACTATTTTCAAAGCCTTGTCCTAACGCCTTTTTTTTTTTTTTTTTTTTTTTACCTATGTTTATGTTTTGTTAGGCACATTTAGGTCTTTAGGTCTAAAACTTGACTCTTGGTCATTGAACTAATAACACTAATAGTAAATAGCAACTTCATGTCCAGGCAAAATTAGACCTGTAAAATGAAGGCAGCCAAGCTTGGTTGCCCATAATCATCAGAATGGTTCTTTAACTGTTCATAGCTTTTGGATGCACCACCCTGCATATTTAGGTCTCAGATGACATTTGGAAGATTTCCAGGTTTGGAGTCTTGTCTCTGCAGCAGGAGTTTGCTGATGCTCCAAGAATCCTTACTGCAAGTACAGAGCTGAAGAGCATTTAAGCCAAGGATTTTGGGCTTCTTCCTCCAAGAACAGAGAGCAGTGACAATCTGGCAGCCCTGCAGCCACAAGTCTGGGACTCGAGGAATGTGGCTGTGGGGCCTCCCACATGCCAGCATCTGCCTGAAGCTTTGCAGCTCAAGCCTCTGCCCATCACCTGGTATCTCCTGGCTGCAGAACATGGTCATAGTGTGCATTCACTGAGCATTTATGCTTCATGAACTAGAATAATGTTTAGTAGTATTTTTAGGAAGCTTACTTCTAACTATATTCTGGTATGCTCCATAATTAATTGCACAAATTTTAGTTGTCTTAAACTTTTTATAGTATCAAACGTGAAAAATTACAGATCTGCAATATTTTGATATCTTTCTTCTGTCCATTCACAGCAATGTCTACCATCATTGCTAAAAGGAAAAGTTGCATTATCATTCCCTTTTGTAATTTCCTGTCATTGACTACATGCTTTAGTGCAAGGGTCATAGTTGTAAAGATCAATGCTGATTTTGGGTATGTACAGCTTAGTACATAGTTGTTCATGTAAAAAAAATACTTGCAGTCAGGTGTGTACACAAGGGCCTATAGACTGAGAATTCAAATTTGAGCCAAAGTTGCAAATTAGTCATCCTAGAGACTCATCAAAAATTCATTCTTTTCCTCCATCCAGCCTTATTCCATGTCTGTCTTGATTGCAAAATAAACCCTGTATAATGAGCTCTTGGTTGTTCTCTTTTCTCCCTTTCTTTTCCTCCTAAGTTCATCTAGAGCTTCTAGGAGTACTTACTGTAAATGTATCACCATCCTTTCAAAAAAGCTGTGATGTGGTAAATGTAAGCATGTATACTAATTTTCAGCTGCTTTGTTTTCAAGTTTAATTCATATTCTAAATATGCATCAACCAACTCTTGGGTTTGCCACCAAAATAAGGATTAAGTATTCATTTGGCATGCTTATCTTACACTGACTGCTGCCATACCAGGGGAACCAGATGGAATAAAAAAATGTCATACTGAATTTTTCCAAGGACTTTTCTTTAAAGAAAAAAAAATGGAAAATCACTAAGGAAATAATCA
This sequence comes from Cisticola juncidis, assembly GCA_013400215.1. NCBI lineage: Eukaryota > Metazoa > Chordata > Aves > Passeriformes > Cisticolidae > Cisticola > Cisticola juncidis. The sequence continues at coordinate 291,593 of VXBR01008250.1, forward strand.
CAATAACAAAAGGTATGTTTCAGCACAGATTAGAAAATGTATTTGTCCTTGCTGCTGGAATTACCTATCTTCACATTTAAACCTACTGTTTTTGAAGGTGTATGATCTTTCCTGACATGAAATTTCTGAGACCTGCAGCAGTTTAGCTGCTTCCATTAGCACACGAAACAATGACTAAAAGTGTCAGTGCTATACAGCAGGTTCACCTTAATTGTTGTTTATCATATTTCATTCCTTTTGTAAAAAATCCTCTAATTCACAGCATTCTTACCAGAGTACAAATAAACCTAAACCCCAAGAAACCAAAGAAAAAAACCTTACCAAAACACAAAACCACCACCCCAAAACATCCCCAAGAGCCCTAGCTATTAGCAGAGGTCATGGAAATTTCTTTCCTTCTGGCAGCCTTCCAATAGTTAAAATGATCTTCTTTTTATGCCTCTGAGCTGCAGGTATGCAAAAGTCAGTCCTACTATGATATAGTAAGAAGTGTAGGATCATTCCAACGCTGTTTTACAACTGAGGAAATCTGCTTCAGCTCTGTCTACCACCTGATTACCATGGAAACCATTACCGGCCAACAGAGTAATTCTGATCAAAAGGAATTATTATTAATCTTCCCAGTCAAGGGTGGATGGAGGTCTGGACAGCTTATGTTAAATTTTCTGGTTCAGCCTGAAAGGTTCAGTAAGGGTAAATATTAATTCCTAGTCTGTTAGAGAGCAAGAATATATAGTCATGAGACAAGTACAATCCGCTGTCCAAAATTCAGGTACTAGCAGATTGCAATATGAGCGTCCAGGAACTGGACATAAATAAAGGTAGTTCTCTGGATGGTAAGGAGTTACAAGAAAAACTGACATGAGAAAATTGTCTGTTTCAAGGATAGTCAAATGATGGTTTAAAACCTAATGCTGGAAGGAAAAAGTAGAAAGAATGTTGGACACAGGTTAGTGTTTAGATAGGTGAATAGCTATTCTTGCTAAAAATATACTCAAGTTAAAAAAAAATTTTCTGTTTTTCATACAGACACAATATCCACGGTTTGTAATAAACATTGAAATCTACGTATTTTACAGAGATTAGAGAGGAGATGATAGAATCTGAATTTAAACTTCTGCTATTTGAACAAAAAGCATTTGTTTTGTGTAGCAAGAATGTGAAAGCAGAAGAGAGGCCACCATTCTCCAAGTGTTTCCTGTCTCTTGAAACACGTGGAAATTGATCAGCATTTGGTGTTTCTAGATTTGAGAAATTTTCCACTTCACAAATTTATTTTTATAGCAGACAACATTCATATAACCATAGAATGTTTTGGTCTTGAAGGAGCCAATAAATGTGACCTAGTCCATGTGACCTTGTCCAGCAATGAGCTGGGACATCTTTAACTAGACCTTAAACTTCAGTATTTCTAGAGATGGGACATCCACCATTTCTGTGGGCAATCTGTGTTCAACACTCTCATTGTAAAACAACTTTCTTATATCTAATATATGCCGTGAAAATGCCATGAAAAACAAGGTACTTGTATATCAAAACTGTAGAATTCCAATTTACTTGTGATTCATATTCAAAAAGAAAGAGAGATTTTAAAAAGCAGAGAATGTCACAGACTTAGTGTGAGGAAAGAATGAATGACTGACTGAATGAAAGAATGAAAGAATGAATGAGGAATCTATACTGAAAATAATTGTTATTGCAATAATTTTGTTCTCCTTTGGTAGAATAAAAAAGGTATTTTTACTTTTTAATCAGTAAACAGGTGTTATTTTTCTTTTTTCTTTTTTAGTGGAAGAATGAAAATTAGACAGTTCCTAGTGAACTCACAATTAATTACATAGATAATTAGCAACTATTTCTCTCAGTCAAGGTGTTCTTCCAGGCTATTTCTGTATGCAGTGGGTTTAGGTACCTTCAGACAATGATTTAATTCCATCTTAAAATGGTGCTATTAACGTAAATTTCAAAGTGGCCTTTTATTTCCTTTAATTATAAAGGCAGCATGGACACTATGTTCAATCTGCTTTATGAAGACTAACCTTGGTGAATGAATCTTGAACTTGAGGCTCTTCCCAAATGACTGAGTGATTTGGTGCTTAACCACTTGTTCTCTTCATCTAGTACGGTCCCAGTGACTTTTAAAAAAACACAGACCACACTGGTGGAACAGATTGGAAGATTAATAGGAGGCTAGGGTAGAAAGCTATTGGGAATGGATAATTTTTAGTATAGCAACATACTAAGGCCATGGTGACAGAAGGGTTTATTTTAGGCTTGCTTTCTGGTTTTATTTTGTGTATGTGTGACTGGGTTAATACTGACTGTCTAAACATAGATATTTTTCTAGATTTTGTATAAATAAAAAATGAAGGAAACATTTTGCTACTCTAGTGATTTGGAACATGAAAGTGGGTACTCGTATGTTGGAAGCCAAAAACATGGAAGGACTCTGTATCTCATCATTGTACTTTATAATATCAGACTTTCAGTTTCCCAGTGGGAAATAAAACAGGACTTCTTTCTTACTATCTTCACCCTTGGTGGCCAATTAAAAGCTTTTTTGGTTCCAGCTGAAGACTTGGCCAGTCTACTGTTTTGGCCACAATGTGATGAGGAGTATAATGAAAGTTAAAGTTAAATTACAGTTCAACACCTGTGGCTGGCTTGGCTCTGTACTCACATTTGACACCAAGCCAAGGCAAAGCCAGAGTGAGAATCTTCTAATGTTGTTTCTTGGCAGTCAAAGTCACCTTAAATATAAGTTAATGCATTTATCTTTTCTCATTTATATAGTGAGCTCCAATGCTTTGACTTCCATCTTGCTCAAAGGGACAAACCAGAACCTTGGCATGATTCCATATACTGCAGGTTTGGCTGAAGAAGTTCTTCAGATTTAAGATATATTTACTGTCTGAATGGAGAAGGTGAAGCTCAAGAGTTATTGAACTTTATCATGAGGCACACTGTTTTTTTCTCAAAATCTGATTTGAACTTCTGTTTGAATGGGTATTTTGGTTTTATCCTCACCAGTAACTGAGCCTCACAGAGCCATGTGTTCATTTTCCCCCTAGTGGGGTGAAGGGAAGTATTGGAAGAGTAAAAGAAAATTTGTGAGTTGAGATGAACATACTTTAATAAATAAAAATCACATGCACAATCAAAGCGAAACAAGGAATTATTTCACCACTTCCCATGGGCAGGCAGGTATTCAGCCCTCTTCAGGAAAGCAGGGCTTCATCATCCACAACAGCTTCTTAGAAAGAGAGAAGACATCAACGCCTCTACTTCCTTCTTCTTTCCCCTCCTTTCAGTATTATGTGCTGAGGATGACACCATATAATCTAAAATGTCCCACTGGGGCCAGCTGTTACCCCTCCCAGCTCCTTGTGCTCCCCTGGCCTCCTCACTGATGGAGTGAAAAGCCTTGTCTCAGTGCAAGCACATTGATAACACACTCCTTGTGGTATCGACCCTGTTTTCAGCACAAATTCAAAACTTAGCCCCATACCATCTACTGTGAAGAAAATTAACTCTGTCCAAGCCAAAGCCAGCACAACGGGAAATGATTTTTCTATTCTGTGAAGTCTTTTAAGATTTTTTTACGTTTTGTGGTCTACCTTTAATAAGACTTCTGAAACTCTTCAATAGAAAAGCATGACCTATTTACCATATTTCTGAGGACTACTTTACTTTCAGAGAATGGGTAATAAATTGTTTTTCAAAACTGATATGAATGTGACAAAGCAGGCACTTGGAGCTGGCTCTTTGGAGTAAGTAAAACAAATCCATTTATTGACTCTTTTGGGTTGTTTCTCTCAGTCTCATTGTGGCTGTCCTTCTTTGAACTTTTTTATTAAATAGGCACTAGAATAGGCTCTTTGTTCTTTATCAGGAGTGAGTACTCTAAATTCTCCCTTTTATGTAAATCAATATACCAAAAAATGGAGTAGGGACTCAAAGAGGAAAAAGGAATGGTATTTATCTTACAGGCACCATCTATATACGAGATACTTATCTAGACTCTGAATGCAGGCTACAGAAGAGAAAGGAAGTTTTAGGCATAGTTCATCTTATCCTATAGCCAATATCTAACAGATCAAATAAATTCCATGCTAACAGCATCCATTTCTCTCCATTGATTCTGAAGGAAACAAAACTGATTAGTTTGTTGCCAACATCGTGGTTTGGCATCAAGTAGGTAAGATTAATTGTATTGCTGTTGTTATGGTCTAATGTTGTGACTATTGGGCTGAAAACAGATGGGGAGACTCAGCCCCCTTAGAAATCTGGTAGTGGGACCAAAAATGTTGCTGGTACTTCACAGAGAGTTTAGACTAGCAATAGAAAATGACTGGGGTAGGCAAATGTACTATACTCGAGCGAGGTGTGGTACTGAAGACAGGTGTTCAGAGAACATGCTTAGGAAAAGAAAGTACCGTTTTGTTGTTTTTTTTTTATCAGAGAAATACACGTAGCTCTTGAAAATATTTCTAAATCTAAAACTATGCCATTTAATTACTGTCTTAACTATTTGTCCTGGTTTAGGGGTTATCCTAGGAAACTATTACTCTAAGTTTCTTAATGAATTTGTGTGTATACAATCTCTATTAAAAATAAAATTAGCTAGATTTTTGTTCATTCTATATCTCTATCACTTTCAGTGTTAATGTTGATTACATTACAGAAGCTGTATGTGAATATTAATGGTTTTATACTATACTGTTCTTTGACTTTATCAAGATAAACCACTGGTATTAGTGAAATAGTGAGTGTAAGTATTTATGTATGCATATATACAACCACAAAATGCATAGGTAATTCTTATGTATTCTTATGTAGGAATACATACACATCTTCACAGCTGATATCTGTTCTTAGAAATTAAGTTTATAGTACTAATCAAGAAACAGGTTCTCATATCTCAGTAGAAAGATTAGTCAGATGTTGATTTTTCATGATAAGATAATTTTAGTCTCCATCTCGACTCTTTTCTAAATATGTCTCAATAAAAATATATTGGGAAATTGCTTATTTTGTTTTGATTTGATCTCTTGGCATTGTTGGTTTTGGTTATCGGTTGGATGGTTTGGTAGGGGATTTTGTACTGGTTTTTTTGGTCCATTGATTTCCAGGTTACTACTAAGAAATATTCAATAGTATCTGCTGCATTTCCTACTTCAAGGCATTTTTCTTAGAAAAATAAATATTAGGCTAAAAATGTACCAAACACAATTTTAACTGGAAGAAGCAAGAACACTCTCAACTTAGATAAACAGAAAATCTGGGACACTATATTCTAAGTCATGCCTTAAATATGTATTGAGGTATAGTTCTGCTGTCATTCATATGCAAATATTATGTACTTGAAAGAGAGGGATTCATAGGTGATTTATTATCTATTAAGAATTATCTGTTCTGTTATAGCTCCAGTCCAGAGGGTTGAATGCTACACAGAAGATCTATTAATGGAACTGACTAAAAAAAGGAAATAAATTTAGAACTGAAACTTTAGATAATGGTCACTGCCACAGTTTTCAAGACTGTAGTTCAATCTTCAACACTGTACTTCTATTTCAGCTTCTGGTAAAGAAATATTGCTGTGAAATTTTGCCTCTAGAAAAACCAAGTGCAATTCTTGCTGTTCAGAAGTTGACAGCTGAGACCAGATTGTGCTTTAGAAAATCATAGCTGTCATTTTTCTACTCTTGTTCCTAACCGAAAGTAAACTTTGTCAGTTGTGGATGTCTGACTCATTGCCTCTTTCTGCAGTATCTCATCTGTGCTAGCCATTTCAGGGTTAGTTAAAAGCCCTGACTATATCTACATGTTCCCATCTCTCTCTTTTTTGAGAAAAAGTTGCAGCACACAGAGATAGCTGTTATAAATGCCTCTGGGTTAATTTTATCCTTTTCTGACCGGCATTTTAATACAGATAATAAATGGCAGATAGTAGACATGTCTGAAGAATCAAAAAGGCTTCAGATTATACCATTAATACAGTCACAGGTAAAGGGGTGCCTGTGCTGAGCTTATGTTTAGCTAAATAAATTTTTTGTGCACACTAAATGCAGTAAGTATTCTACAGGTAATTTTTATGTGGACACATGCCATCCCCTTGTGTTGACTAAGGAATGCACCTTATGAAGCACCGGGAACTTGCTGATTGTATAATCAATATTTGTGTTGCCTATTCAAAATAAAACTAAGTCATAAGCCTATCTGAGTTCAAGAAGAGTTTGGAGAAGGCTCTCAGACACATGCTGTGACACTCGGGGGTCCTGTGCAGTGCCTGGAGCTGAACTTCATGATCTTGATGGGTCCCTTCCAGCTCAGCATATTCTGTCATTCTGTGATACTATTAGTCAAATTGCAGTGCTGAAAATACTTTTATTTATTTTTATTAGAATTTATTTCGTTTTATTAATATATTATTTAAAAAAACAAAAATTATTGTTTAGTTTTATTAAAATGTTTTTAATACCCGTTTATTTAAAAAATGTTTTTACAGTAGCAAAACAGTGAGCACAGATACATACAAAGTCTCTCTCATACAAATATCCATCTTCTTTTGCTTATCTTATGGTAACCCTCCCAGTGTTCTGGATCCCATTTGCATTACAGAACAGCATAATGCATTCTGCCTATTCAGTTACAAGAACTCCCTCTTTGGCAATTTCCCCTTAACTTTCTCAAAGCATAGAGATGTGTTTGTGTGAGGACATTTGGCAGCTTCTTTTCAGAAATGTTGTTTCATGTTAACTTTGTGTGAAATCAACTTGGAATATTTTTTGTTATCCAAATTACAGAATGACAGCTATAAAGCCTTTGTCAGTGACTGCATCATCTCCACTACATTCTTTTATTTTGGTACCATGTTAGTGTGGTGGTCAGTTGTCAAAGAACAACTAGATGGAAATACAGGGAAAGGACTGAGGACATTATCCCTCCTTGATGCTACAGTCATACATATACACAGAGGTGTTCCAAGAACCCGAGTTATTATTGTGGCTGTGCTGTGAAGAGAGGATGCTAAGGCTGCCTTTTGTTTGACTATTATATAAAACATAACAATTTATCATATGAGGTACATATTGCCAAAAGAAATCCTTTCTGTGATCTCATGTAACAAAATACAAGTCTTTATACTTAGGAAGTTACCTAGAGAGGGAGACTTTTATATCATTAGCCTGCCTCTTGCCTTAATGATTTCATTTAAACTAATACATATGAAAGGTACTTGACAGTGTATGATCTGAGCACTTGTGAAAATGAAGAAGCTAATCTCATGAAAGTTGTTAATAAGTCTTAAAGTGTTATCAATGTTTTAACATATTATTCACTTTTGTGTGGTATTAGGGAGAGGGGAGTTGGCTAATGTGATAAGAAACCAATTAATATGATACAGAAGCAAGTGTATGATAAGACCTTTGTTCAGAATATTGCAGGCTTTGGTAAAACCTCCCACACAATCATTCAATAGATTCTTCATTGCAATTCTGACAGGTTTTTTTTTAGGAGAACATAGGGATTGGTTTGTTTCTATTCGTACAGCTTGGCGCATTATCAGCTATGAACTAACAACTTGGAAAACATCAGATTACCTCTTTTTTAAAAAAAAACATCTCTATTACCAGCCCACAGCTAAAACTCATGAGTAACTGATGTTTTTTTAATTTTATCTGAACATTCAGCTCAAATGTTATCCCTTCCATCTGAAATATTAAAATTATCATCCCACTAAAATACAGATATTTTATAATTTTTCCTGAAATGAAAGAGCTGCTCTTATGAACCTCAGGATAATCTTAGGTTTCAGAGATGTGGAACTCAAGTTTAAATAATATGCATATTTATAGGCACTGAGTATGCTTCAGTAAGCATGAGCTTGAACACATACTTTAAATAGAACTCCTAAAAAATATTATGTATTCTACATGTTCTTACATGCATGTTCAGCACTCTAACTTTTACATAAATAAGAAAAAAGAAATTGAATATGTTTCATTTTTATTGATGTTGTTCTGTGCAGTATGATGTTTAAGTGATTGCTAAGTGCATCATTACTGCTCTTATTAGAGTTTAACAGTGGTGAGCTTTAAATGATTACATTTTTAAATTTCCCTTTATTTTTTAGTGTCTTTCATAGGCTGCTGCTTAACATTTTATTCTATGCAATGGTTAATTTCTCCTTACTATAGATATTGGTTTACTTGTAATTTTTAAGTCATAATGGAGTCCTGTGTCTTTAAACTACCCAATAAATTTAATATTGAAGCAATACTGAAACTATTTTGACAGACATTTGTAATTTCGGATTGTGATTTGCCTGGGATCTCCAGAAATTAGCTGTGCTGTGTCACTGTAAAACTACAATATATAAGACACTATGTATTTCTATTCCTGGTTCTTTTTTTTCCATTAAGGCAGGTCTATTAATGGCTGCAATAAAAAAGTGGATTTTTAAAAAGAGATAGTTAAAGATGAAACAAGCAGTGTTGAGCAGGTGAATAAGGAAGCTTAATTCTTTCTATCTCGTAAACGGATAGGAAAGACATTAAAAAAAATGAAGGGTGGAAGGTCTAAATCTAATGAAAAACTGAAAATTACTCTTTCCATACACAAAGTGCAGTTTTTTAGATTTCTTTCTAATCATAAATTTGGCACCCTGCTCTGGAAAAGAGTAAGACCAGCAGATGCTGCCTTCTAAGGCATGTTCAAATATGTTCTCAGCTTGAATTCAGAAGACACAGCTGACTTCATTTTAAAACTGGGGTAAGAAGATGAGTGCAAGATTTAAGATCTGGGTGACCAGCTAAAGAAAGCTAATCATATTTTAAATTAACTATTTTTTTAAATTTGTTGCCAAAAGGAAGTTGTTAAACACTCATTTGCTTTTTCGAAGTGAAGAATTCAGTGAAAGCCTTCACCAATGTGCTTCTTTTTTTACTTCTCTCTCCATAAATGAGATGAAGTTGCCCTTTCTAAAATAGATGTTGAACTCGGTAGCTTTGAGATAAAAGCATTGCTATGGGTATTTTAATTCTGTTTTCATAACAATACTTTAATTTTTTCTTTTAAATTATTATTTTGCATTTTCAATAAACTGTGTTCTATTCTAAACATCACCAAGCTTGTAATTGTTTGAGGCACAAATAATAAAAGCTAATTTGTTGACATTCCCTGAAACACCAAGGAATCCAGCCGAGACTTAATGGATTTCTCTATCCCTTCCTTAAGAGGCAGTTTCTAGTTAAATTCCTTCTCTGGCAAAGGATGTTTCATTGAAGCGTAAATTCAGGGATCTAAAGGTTATGAATAAAGCTCTTTGCTGTCCTATTTATTCATCTGGGGTCATGAAAGCTCAGCCTGAGATACCAATCCCTTTCTAAGACAAAAACAGTGAATACAGTAAACAGAATGAATTATTCTTTCTATATAAATAGCAAACACTTTAAGTAATGTTATTCACTACTTTTAAAATTTCGATAGAAACTATGAGTAGGGCCTCTCAAATAATCAAAATACCTAACTATAGTCATATTAAAGATATGAAATATGAAAAGCATATCTAAGTGAAATTCTTCCCATGGATCTTCCAAAAAAATGTATCTTTCTAAGATTGTTGCTGTGGATATTCTTTAAAAAGAAAGTTTCCTTGATAAATGCTTACATTATTTAGCTCACAAGCTGCTTAATACTATATCCAGCAATATAATTGTTAATTCTTACTTCTGTAAAGATATTCCATCCTGGATTTTCTCAAAGCAAATTTACTTATTTTAGTTATTGTGTTTCATACAGCTCTAAATTTCCAAACATGAAGTGTTTAGATTGAAAAAAAAAAAAANATACTAGCTGGGACTGATATAATTATAAGAGAAAATTGTAAGAGAAAATAGTAATGTCTGGGTGACTAAATCCTTTCAATCACTGACACATTAATTATCACTGTGATTTTTGTGATTCCTGGGAAACACGTAAATTTCATATTACATTTAAAATTTGCTACTTTTAACTGTGGGTAATGTTCCTCTGTCATGTCTCCATGCAAAACGTGACAGTCAAGAACACTGTAGATAAAAATTAGGAATTTGGTGTTTCAGAGGGCGTAAGCTTAGAGGGTGATCATTCCTCTAAATTATGACCAAAAGCTGTAGTGTTGCAATCAATCATGGAGTGGGGAAGTTTCATACTATTCTCGATCCCATGTTGCTGCTACCAGCATAAACCAGGATAAAGTTTTGAGGGATGAACCTAAAGAATACAAACAGAAATAGAAACACTTAAAGGTGTATATATACATACAGAGAAAACACTAAGTACTTTAAATTTGGTGGCCACATCTAAGAGAGGTGTGAAATCTCCTTTTACAGACACAGTGACTGGGCATCTAAGGCTTGATTTAGCTGCTCACAAGAAGGTGCATGATACCATGTATGAAAAAAATCTGCTTAGATCCAGCAAGTCAGATAGCTCTGTCAGCTTTGATGGTAACTTTGATGAATTCCATTAAAATAAAAAGTTTAAAAATCACACTTTTTGTAGTTTATTCATCGCTTAATACTCTTTCGCTTAGCAGTAATCAATTTCCACACTGACATAAAGCCCTTGGCTTTTACTCCATAATTTATTCTCTTAGGAGCTACATAAGTGCCCTGCAAAGCTAAAAGTTCATTTCATCTTTCTTTAATTGCACATTAATTTCATGTAACTTTTACAAGAACATCATTGAAAAGCAAGATAATTTGACCTATTCTTTTATAATTGAAGAACTACAAATGCAGGGGGAAAAACGAGTTGCTGAAATTCCTCTTATATTAATGAATTAGGCTTTTAATTGATTATACATTTCGTTTTTCATTTAAAACTATGATAACTATAGGTTAGCTTTTCAATTTAGTTGGTAATCTGTTAATTCTTATTTAATAAATGTATTAACTAAAATATATAGGCTTTATCTTTATTTCTGTGTGACAGCTATCAACTTAAGTTGATAATTTATGCAGTGCAATATCAGAGAGCATTCATAATTATGTCGTTCTCTGTATAGTTTAGAGCCATCAGGAAGAGAGGCTAGCAGGCATAATTGCTAAGAGGAAAAGGCTACAGTACATTCATTCAGTAATTTATTAATCTGTAAAAATTTAACCTGAAACGTATTTTTGCTTATTACAGTTTGTCTGTGTCTCCAGAGATTTTCTTTGCCTCACCACCTCCCAGCATCTCACAAAAATGGTAACCTCAGTTTGAATTCAGCCTCTTTTAAATAGATGAAAATTTTGTAAAATGCAGCCTTAATACCCCTTCTTAAAATCATAGCTTGATTTAAATCATGATTGTGGAAGAAAATACCCCATTAAATCTTCTGCTTAAAGTTAATGTAACTGTTAGTAACTTTTGATTTTGTGTATGTGCACTAGATCTGGCTGGGATGGAGTTCAGTTTTTCATAGCATCTCATATGATGCTGTGTTAAAAATTTCTGACCAGTTTCTCTGGACCCTATGAAGACACAAATGTGCTTTAACCACACACTCCCACCTCCCCCACCCCAGTGGAATGGGAAGAAGAATCAAAGTAAAACTTTTATGTTGAGATAAGAACAGTTTAATAATTGAAAATAAAGTAAAAATAAAATAAAAATAATAATATCAAAAGTAAACAAAGAAGTGATGAACAGTGAAATTGCACACAGCCTGCTGACTGATGCCAGAGCTGCTCACCTCAAACCCAGGCTGGCCACCCTTTTGGGCCATTGTCCCCACTTTATACACTGGGCATGGTGTTCTGTGGTGTGGAATATCCCTTTGGTCAGTTCAGGTCCTCTGCCCCAGCTGTGCTTCCCCCCAGTTTCTTTTGCACTCCTCCTCACTGGCAGAGCTTGAGAAAAGAAAAACAATCTTTGACTTAGAACAAACACCACTTAGCAAAATCCAAAACATCAGTGTGTTATCGACACCATTCTCGTTCTGAATCCAGAACAGAGCACTGTGACAAGCACTGAGAAGAAATTAAATCTACCTTACCTGCAACCAGGACACAAACATTGAAATCTGATTCAAGATAAAAGAGTATAGTCCTTGTTTGTAAGTGGACACAAAGAGCAAATCAAATTTAGTTTCCTTTCAGTTATCAGTATTTGGGGTAATGAATACTTAAGCATAAGTTTTGGAGTTAATTGCTTTCTGGTTCTTCCTACATGACCTTGTTGCTGAGAAGTGATCATAATGTATTATTTCAGAGAGTAAAAAATGAGTTCTTTCTATTTTCTAGTAGTGCACCACGAGAGAAGGGGTGAAGAAAATATTGCTTTGAAGGCAGTGTAACCCCACATGTTTAGTAGAAAGAAAGCAAACCTCCTGTACTGTCTTTCTGAAAAGTCCCAAATATGGTCTTCCATGATTGTAGCTAGCCCCATGGCATTGTGCTGTTAGTTATTAGCTGCTGGCACCAGGCTTTTGCAGGCTCTGGAGTCTGTAAGCTTTGCTCTCATACTAACACAGCACAGTTACAGTCCAGGCAGTTGTGTTACCTTTGTGCTTGTGTGATAATGGCTTGGCATGTGGACACTTTCATTTGATCCCTATTCCATGTCATTTCTTACCACTATAACCAAGAAAGTACATTGGAAATTATACTTTCTGCATAAGAATGCAGCACACTTAATGTCAGTTAATCTGGTTAATAGCCCATTCAACATAATAGATTTAGTTGTTACTAGGAGCATAAATGCATAGCATTACACAATCCATTTTTTGTTTATTTAATCCTATCATTTTAATCTCTACACTCATGGGAGATGATGTTCATTAAATTATATGAAATACTGATCTTGTTAGTGTCAAAGGAATTTTATGATTGTCTTTTTTTTAAATAAGAAATTCACATACAGTAATCAGGATTTCAGTGGATTCGTATTTCCGCTTTGTTCCATTCAAAAAATGTTGGTGAAGTAATGACTCATCTACAATTTTTTATCCACAGATTAGGAAAATTTTTTCCTGCTTAATGGTTGTTGTTTTGCAGTTTATACTTCTATTGTCATTCTTTGTCACTTCTCAGAAGCATTAAAAAATATTTTTCCAAAGATAGGAACTTCACAAGAAATAGACATGCTCAAAAAAAGTTACTTTAAAACAATTAAATTTGTGGTTATCATCTAGCTAGTGTTGATAAATAGTTCAATTCTTGTGCATAACAAGCTGGTGTATAATTGGACTCTCAACAGTATTTCAATGACATGCTAAAAATATAAGTTAATTCTTGAGATGTTAGAAACATAAGCAGCTGGACACAGAAATTAATAATGTCTCTCTCATCTCTGTTATTCTCTTAGACCTTCTTTACAAACAAATTTTGAAACCTAGGGGCTAGTGAGCTGTATCTATGATATTATTTGTATGATAATAATGCTAAAAAACACCAGACTGAGCAGTTCCTTTGCCCCTTGTAGAACCATGTCACATCATTGCAAGTGATGATTTAACTAGCCTTTGCAATAGCATCTACAGTGATAGTGCCTTGACCAAATGCCCTTAAGGATCTTATTTCTGCAACAAATTGATCTTTAAGTTAATACCCTTTCCTTGTTTACTTCCACCACTTTTCTGTTCTTTGCTTTTGGCCAATGCCCCATCCTTACAATTTTCTAGACTAAATAAATCCCTTCTTTTTTTATATAGTATTACCCTGGAGGTACTTGAAGAGACTGATCATGTCCCTAGCATTTTCAGTTTGGTAGATGGCACTAGATCATTTAGTGTTCCTCCATATGGGTTATTTTCTGGTTGTTGTGTTTCATTTTGCTATCGATCCTTGTAGTCCTGTAGTTTGTTCTGTCTAACTCATTATCTGTGAGAAATAGCATTGCAGATACTGGGCAGTGGACTCACAGTGAGGACATACAGCTTCCCTGCTCAAGGTGGAGCAGTGAAAGTGCTCCTGTTAGTGCTGAACAGGGTCACTCTCCTGGGGGTGCTGGTACCATAAGATGTGGGTCCTTGGGGTGTGCCACATAGTGCAGTCCTCATTGGTGGGAGAGACACAAAACCAAATAGAACTTGAGGCTCTATTTTGACTTGGAGAATTGTTTTGCGATCTTTGCCACGGTGTACACTGACTTGAAATGAAAGCTATCCCATAGATGGCATAGACAGGTCAAGGAACAGCAAAGGAAAGGTCTAGTTGGGATATTCATACTACTAAATACCCGGCAGTTTTTGTTTGCAGATTCAGATTGTTATCAGACACTTGCAATCTGTAAGTTTTCATCTTTTTAATTCTGTTTGGGTACTCTTCCATTACAGCTAACTATGCATCCAATTGTGTACATATGCTTGTGCTAAGTCAGGGTAGTAATTTTTACCTGGGCTGCTTCTGAGGGTATAAATTTGTGTCTTGTCATGTTTTAGCATTCCTTTAGTGATGAGGCTTTCACTGTTCCTAAAATCAGAGAAATCAGGACTGATTATACGTCATATCCCTCTCATCTGATAGCTTTATAGGTACCTTGAGGATGGGAAGGGTAAGTTTACACCTTCTCTCTGTGTGTATGCATGTGCTTATAAACATACTCTCCTCATGTATCATTCAAAGCTAGAGAGTGGTGGAATTACTTCAAGGTGTCTTAGAAATCTTTGTTGCAGAGCAATATAGTAGATATTTGCTTTATGTGATTTTTTGAGGGGGTTGTTTTGTTTTCTTTTCTTTTTCCAAGTGTGTGCAGCTGAGGTGTTGACTATAGTGATATTGAGTACAGGTATGAATATTTACCTCCAAAGAGAAAACCTCCAGAATTTCAAGGAGATTCAAGACTTTCATGGTAGCATTACAAATAGGGCAGGTAGCAGAAATCTTGTTTCAGCTGCCACATTTTGTAGTTCTGCTTTCACCTTGGATTCATTTCTAGCAGTTGGCTGCACCTGCAGTCACCCCAAGGGGCTGATCCCATGCCAAGCAGTGCAGAATGGCTCATGTGCAGGGCATCACTCACAGCTACCTCCCAGACCAGACTTACCATAGCCAAGCTGCATAGCACGCAGTTCTGGCTCTCTGTAATGCCTATGGCACCCTGAGACAAAGCAATAATTTTTTTGTGTGTGCTTTCTTAGGTCAGGGTGTTGGAAATACAGTGTACTGCAGTCCTCAGCATGAGAATTTTAAAGCACAAAAGGGAGCATGGGGTTGGCCTTTACAAATGATCCCTGGAAGAAGCTCTGCTCAGAACCATGAACAGATTTTTTTTTTTTTT